>LGRX02005093.1:0-22239 GCA_001247695.2 Cymbomonas tetramitiformis
CGGTGTCCCACGAATGGAGTACGTCAAGGGAGCCCTCCTTCTGGTCCCCGATGCGCTATCCCGCCGACCTGACTACGTGACCAAGGACCCGCGGGATGGGCTCAAGGAGGCCGGTGTTGTAGACAAGGAGACGGACCTCCCCAAGCAAGGACCCGCTCTCCGTGCTGGATGTCGAGGAGATCTTTGAAGACCACCCGCCACCCCCTGTACCAGGATGGGTGGCCACCATGGAGTCATGGATGGATGGCGTGGAGACGCTTCAGGTGGCGGAGCGAGCCCTGGTGAGCCTGCTCCAGGCTGGCAGCGCGCCCTGACATGCAGCATGCCTTACTGAGCATGCAACCAGCTCAGCTTCGCATGCAACCTGCCCAGCTGAGCATGCAACACGCTTGCCTGAGCATGCAACCAGCTCGCCTGATCATGCAGCATGCCTTGCTGAGCATGCAACCAGCTCAGCTTCGCATGCAACCTGCCCAGCTGAGCATGCAACACGCTTGCCTGAGCATGCAACCAGCTCGCCTGAGCATGCAGCATGCCTTGCTGAGCATGCAACCAGCTCAGCTTTGCATGCAACCTGCCCAGCTGAGCATGCAACACGCTAGCCTGAGCATGCAACCAGCTCGCCTGAGCATGCAGCACGCCTTGCTGAGCATGCAGCATGCCTTGCTGAGCATGCAACCAGCTCAGCTTCGCATGCAACCAGCTCAGCTCCGCATGCAGCCAGCTCAGCTTCGCATGCAACCTGCCCCGCTGAGCATGCAACACGCTCGTCTGAGCACGCAATCAGCTCGCCTGAGCATGCAGCATGCCTTGCTGAGCATGCAACCAGCTCAGCTTCGCATGCAACCAGCTCAGCTTCGCATGCAACCTGCCCAGCTGAGCATGCAACACGCCCAGCTGAGCATGCAACATGCAGCATGCAGCCTGAAGCACAACTAATGCTGCGAGCTCCCACCGACTACTTCGCTGATATGTCCGAATCTGGAAAGCACCGGCAGGAAACGAGCACCCCGGGAACCACCCCGGTATTGCGTCGTAGTGCTCGGCTGCGACAACCCATTGCTACGACGACTCCTTCCGTCACGCCGAGAACCTCGACACGGCCTGCTACGGATTTCCGAAGGCCTAAGCAGCCAGCTCGGCCGTCTAGTCGAACCGCCAAGCCCCCAGCCGATCGGCAAGACTGGAAGGTGCGCAAGGAGGTCTTTGAGCGCCTCCAACGACAGTTCGGCAGCTTCGACGTCGACGCGTGTTGTGACCTGGGTGGACGGAACCGCCAAGTGGACGCCTACTGGACTGATTGTCTGCAACAACAGTGGCGGGGAAAGCACGTCTGGTGCAACCCCCCATACTCCAGCAGTCATATCTCCATCGAGGCGGTGTTGCGTAAGTATGTGGACGAATGGCGGCAAGACCCCGCACATACCTCGGCGGTGTTCCTTCTACCGGACATCCAGGCCCGCATGCCTCAATGGAGGCGGCTCTTCAGAATGGCTGGTATGAGGCTGGTGGAAGTGATACCTACCCATGACGAACGAAGAGTACCCACACAGCTGTTCGAGACTCCTGACGGTGTACTTCACGACCTTCCGTGGCCCGTGCTAGTGGTACATGCTCCCCCTACCCGACAGCTGTTGCCGAGAGTACGGCATCCCCGAGTGGCGCCTCCTATAGTGCGACGGGGTAAGGCTGCCGAGACCCGCGATGCTACGAGCCTCCCCACAGACGTCACATTCCTGGAGTCCCTGCACGATGAGTATGCACGTGCCGGCCCTCTTCGGCAGCTGCGGGATGAGATCCTTGCGGCCCCGCACCATGCCACGAAGGATTTCCGTATCGTTGGGGACGTGCTATGGCGTGTAGCCGCAGGACGGTACCAGTTGGTTCTCGGCGAGGACTCCCCTTTGCGAGAAGTAGTCTTCAAGGATGCCCACGACTCCACTGCTGCAGGCCACACTGGCCGGGAGAAAACACTGGAGAGAGTTCTCCGCAGGTTCTGGTGGAAGAATGCCTCCGAGGATGTGGCGGGATGGGTGGCCTCATGCCCTACATGTCAGGCGGTTCGTCCCCGAGCATCCTACCCCGATGGATTATTGAATCCGCACGCTATTCCCCAACGCAATTGGCAGGATGTGAGCGTGGACTTCGTTACGGGGCTGCCGCTCACCGCCCAAGGAAACGACGCCTTTGTCACCTTCACGTGCAAGCTGAGCAAAATGGTGCACCTTATGCCCATGAACTTTGGAGACAGCTCTGCGCAAACGGTGGCCCGCATCTACTTCGACGTTGTCTGGAGGCAGCATGGGGCCCCCATGAAGATTGTATGCGACCGTGACCCCAGATTCCAGGACTCGTTCTGGCGTGAGCTAATGAGGCTTATGGGGGTACGGGTGGCTTCTACCACTCCGTACAACCCTCGCTCGGACGGACAGGCGGAGCACACCAACCGGGTGGTGGAGGACATGTTGCGCTCGTTCGTGGGTGCCAATCCTGATGACTGGGACCTCTACATGACGAACGTGGAGTTCGCTATCAACGACTCGCGCAGTGATGTCACCGGGTTCACGCCCTTTGAGCTATGCTACGGGGTGTCCCCGATGTCTCAATTGGACCTTTTCCTGGAAGCTGCAACTCTCCCTGGCTCTGCGCGACGGAAAGGGGGGGTGGGTACCGCCCATGAGATGGCTGCGAAGTTTTCGTCGCAGTTGCGAGACGCGCGTGGCCGCCTTGAGTTGGCTCAGCAGCGCCAGCGGGAGCAGTTCGACCAGCGCCACAAGCAGCATAAGTACGCAGTGGGGGAGCTGGTGTGGATCGAAGCTCGTCATCTGACGGAAAAGGTGATGGACCGTGCGCTGTGCCGAAAGCTCGGTAAGCGCTGGCATGGACCTGTGACCGTGGTGGAGTGCTTCTACAGCGATTTGCAGGCGGAGCTGGCAGAGGCGGACCGCGGGGCACCGGTGGCATATCGGCTGGCCCTACCGCCGCACTGGCGCATTCACGACGTGTTTGCGCAGCACCGCCTGAAGCCGTACATCTCCGGCAAGGATGAGTTTGCATCTCGAGCACAACTGCCCGTACCTGACCCGGTAATGGTAGATGGGCAAGCGGAAGCTCACGTGGACAAAATCCTGGCGTATCGTGTACGCATGGTCAAGGGCAAATCTGTGGAGGAATGGAAGGTACGCTGGACGGGCTACTCGGCAGCTCACGACCAGTGGCGCTCCTGAGACAAGATGGACAGAGGCGGGGAAAATCAGCAGCTCAAGGAGTTCGAGGCACGACGATTAGGCATGCAGGCGGACATGCTGAAGTCCACTGAGCATGACCGACGGCAACGTCAACAACGACAGCCCGTTCACCTTGGCGTCACCTTATCCCAGCTAATGGAACACCCATGTGACGTTCCGGAAGTGGATTCTCCACCGGAAGACTTCTGTCTGCCGTGGGAGCGGGTGGAAACCTTGGAGAATGGAGAGCTAGTGGTGATCACCGACCTTGAAGAGCGGAAGACCCGGCCAGTGAGAATCTTGGTGTTGTTCAGCGGAACTGGATCGGTGGAAAGGGAGTTTGCCAAGTGCTTCCCGTCTGCCTCGGTGGTTACGCTCGACAACGACCCACGCTGGCAACCTAACCATCTCGCATCAATGGAGGACTGGGACCCCACTCAGTATCCACCGGGATTCTTTGATGTCATCTGGGCCAGCCCTCCATGCACCCAGTACAGTCAGGCGCGCACTACGGGAGGCCCTCCTGATCTGGAAGGAGCAGCCAAGAGTGTGAAATGCACCCTGGATGCTATCGAGTACTTGAAGCCCAAGCACTGGTTTCTTGAAAACCCTGAGGGGAGATACCCGAATGCACTGCGGTTGCGGTCAGTGGTTCGTAAACTGCCACAGCCTCTTTTTTGCACCTACTGTAAGTATGGAGAGCGATATCGTAAGCCGACATGTATCTCGACTAGCTCACCTCCACCAACGCCATTGCTGGAGTGTACCTCGCGGACACCTTGCGCATGTAAATGGGCCACCGGAGGGCACCCTGAGACTGCTCAGCTTGGACCATCGTCTTCGCAGCAACCAGGGGCGCGAGATGCTCATGCCGTGTACCCTGTACCAGCTCCGTTACTGCGTCATCTCTTCCACCATCTTCAATTCGGGGAGCTTGATACCTGAAGACACCGGGAGCGGCATCGGGAGATAGGCCGCTCTTGAGGGGGGAGGAGTTGTACCGGGAGGTACGAGCAGCGGGGTTGCATGCTACAGAGATCTGGTTGCATACTGCCGACGAGTGGTTACATGATACAGATGCCTGGTTGCATGCTGCGTATGCCTGGTTGCATGCCACAGATGCCTGGTTGCATGCTACAGATGCCCGGTTGCATGCCACGGAGGCCAGGTTGCATGCTACAGATGTCAGGTTGCATGCTACAGAGGCCCGGTTGCATGTCACGGAGGCCAGGTTGCATGCTACAGATGTCAGATTGCATGCTACAGAGGCCAGGTTGCATGCGACAGAGGCCAGGTTGCATGCTACAGATGTCGGGTTGCATGCTACAGAGGCCCGGTTGCATGTCACGGAGGCCAGGTTGCATGCTACAGATGTCTGGTTGCATGCCACAGAGGCCAGGTTGCATGCAACAGAGACCCGGTTGCATGCTACATATGCCAGGTTGCATGCTGGTGACGGGTGGTTGCATGCTGCAAGGGCCTTGTTGCATGCCGGTCACAGCTGTATGAAGAAATAATTGATGGCAAGGCAGATTTCAGGAGAAGATCTGCAATGACAATAATTATATTGAGGATCTGGTGGATTCCAGAAAGATCTGCAATGGCAATATCGTGATCTGCCCGATGATTGGTGGAGGAGTACCAGAATCAGGCATATATGTGCACATGATTGGTCGATGGCAGATGTCAATACAGGAATCCTGCTAGTGATTGTTAGAGAGCAACATGTTGAAAGGGAAGCTTGGAAAAGTGGACCTCAGTTAGTGTTGATCAAGAGAAATTAAGGACAAGTTGTACATGTTAGTGTTAGGCTGTAAGCCAAGACTGATATAAGGATATAGATGTTATAGGTTTGCGACCATACATTATATCGAAAAGTGATAGTATTGCTAGGCTGTATAGCCAGTATATATCATGAAATAAAACAGTAGAATATAAGGCTAGAAGCCTATGTGATACACCAAAAACAATAGAAAACATAAAAAGAAAAAGAAAGAAGATAAAAGAAAAGAAAGGAAAAATAAAGAGATAAAGATGTATAAGTTATCAAGAGTGTGTGCCTGGTACACATGGACGCAGCTTCCCACGACCCGAAAGTGCAGTGGCAGGTCAAGGCCCCAAAGTTGCCGACTAATTATGCCGTTGACAAGTTGAGAGACGAGATCGCTACAAAGCTGGACCTGAAGGAAAATGAGCTTGGAACGTGTGCTCAAATCGATTTCCGAACTAAACTCTCACAAGTGATCACTACCGAGATGCACAAAGGTTTTCTTCGTACCCTAGTCTCTACTACCACCGAAGATGCCGTCATCCGCCTCGAGCTATTCATAAGTGGTGATGCGCATGGCATACATCGTGGGGTGAAGGTTACGCGAATCACATTCAAGCTGAAGGTCGAGGGTGGGGTCTTCAATAACTCACCTTTTCAAATGTACACCGTGGTGTTCTTCCGCGGCTCGGACAACTATGAGAACCTGCACGAACACAGCACAAGCTTCACCCGTGAACTTTCCGTCCTAGTTGCATCACCCTTGACAGTTGCCACTCGACAGTTCTCTTTAAAACTGACTCATGGTGGCGACCTTCTATTCATTTGTGCTAGCTTGGCACACTATGGGGTGCACGGGGGATACCCCTGTCCGTTTTGCTTCGGCAAGAAGGACGACTTGCTAGATACGTCTCAAAACTTCGAGTTGCGTACCTATCAGAAAATACTGG
Organism: Cymbomonas tetramitiformis; assembly: GCA_001247695.2. Classification (NCBI taxonomy): domain Eukaryota; kingdom Viridiplantae; phylum Chlorophyta; class Pyramimonadophyceae; order Pyramimonadales; family Pyramimonadaceae; genus Cymbomonas; species Cymbomonas tetramitiformis. The sequence continues at coordinate 5,946 of LGRX02005093.1, forward strand.
AGCTCGTGCATCGTGCCAAACCTCCTTTCACCTGCCCCGCACCGGAATGTAAGAAACACTTCCCAGATCAGCGAGCTGTGGACCGCGACGCTCTACCAAATACCAAGTCAGGCAAGAAGGAGCAAGTCCGACAACACTTTGGCCACTTCATGCATTGCAAGCCTGTCTTTCCTGTGTGGGAGTGTGAACATGTGGATACCGTGATATCTTCTTGCGTCGCTTGCCTTCTGCATTGGCTGCTCCGACTCATCGATCTCCTCTTCCTCTTCACCGTCCATATTCACGCCGACAACGAGGAGAAGGCCGCGGCTCTGAGCAAGTTGTTGCAGAACAAGGGAGTCAGTCTTAACAAGAAGGTCAAGCCATACGACGCTATGAGAGCATCGAAGAGCAGGGACGACACGACACCATTTATCGGAGAGCACAGTGCCAGCATCTTGGCTGAGTACTCCGACTATCTGGACCTACATACACCGGAGTCTAGGAGAGACACCTACGAAGATATGTGGCTGGTGACTTACCAGTTCTTCGAGTTGATGTGGAAGCCCTTGGAGGATACTCCCGAAAATCGTGACGCTCATGCGGCAGAGGTCTTGGAGAAGGCGAAGGAGATGTCGGACGCTATCACTGACGGAGTGCCAGCAATCCATTCCATGTACCTGCACATCAGCCTCCATCTCCCACAATTTATTCGCAACCACGGGTGCAACCTCAGACAGTACAGTGGGCAAGGTGGCGAGCATCTGAACAAGCTTGGACAGATGTTCGCGCACGCCGTTCACCAACAAGCGCATGAGAGTGTACCGCGATAAGAAGACTGGCGGGAAAAAACGTCAGCGCGTGGGTATGATCGGACAAAATCTTCGTGCGGAGCACGTCGCTGGACACGTGCGTGAGGTAGTCCCAATACTTACGAAGTGGGAGAGGAAAATTATGAGGATGGCAGCAGCTGATCAGGAGAAAGATGACGAAGAGGAGGCGTGATACACGTACCTCGCTGGAATGCATCGATATGCGAAAGTGACGGAGGTGAGTAACAAGGATATAATATTATTCTATCGTCGTGCTAGCTTTCGTGACGTGGTGTTTGCCAAAACTGCTTCGCGCTTCGCCTGTCTTCGAGCGGCCGCTTCTTCTTTTGTTTCGCGAGTGCGTGGCACTTGGTGGATCACAACCATGGGTGCTTCTTCAGGTGCCAGTGCGTCGCCCTCCACAAGAGCTGGAGCCTCCTGCGCTGGAGCCTCGGTGTTTGTCAAGGCAGCTTTATGCAAATACGGAACTGCCTTGTGATCCTCCACATCGTGCCCCACTGTGATGCCCAGGGCAACACGCAGCCGTTCTTTCACAGGATATCCTAGAGCCCACATATACCTTGGGATAGCCATACAACGCGCAGTGAGTATTTTCCGTGCTGTGGCGGCGTTCAGGGAATCCGCTTCTGCTAGTCCATAATTCATGCTACCAAAGGGATGTCCGGATATTTCACCCCCTAGGAATTTCCCTCGCGTCTCACAAAATTGTACATTTCCGCCCAGAGTGAGAACGGCAGTGCCATACTGAACTGTGAGGGACTCTTTCATTGTGACGTTACTGATGCCGCTGCTAGTGTGTGTAACTATTAAAGGTGGAATGATGACTGCAAGGGAGCCATTCTTGTTGGTGATGGCGTTAGAAACCGCCATACCATTTTCTAAAACAGCTAGGTCTAGTAAAACTTCTATGGTGTTCAACTCCCAAACTGTGCGGACTGTCTTAACGACAGGCTTCTTTCCGCCTTTTGTAGTACACGTCAACATTCTCGACTCGAGCCACTCGCCAAACATATAATTGAAAACGGAGCGCGGCCACGTGTTGTTGTTGTGGGATAGACCCCACACCGCGACACCTTTGGCACTCCGCACTCTCTTGAAGACACTTCTGCGCAGATCGTTGATAAATAACATCATATCGGTGGGACAAACTGACAAAATATTTCGGCACAATGTATTCCCAGGGCAAATCCCGTAATTTTCTAGCAGTGTGCTTCGAGCGGGTAAGCGGACACCACAGAAAGGGCAAAAACGTTCCCCCCCTCGGCGTTCTCGCCAGCTCGGCGAGAACTCAAAAACCGGACCTGCAAAACGTTTCCAAACCGCCCTCCAAGTAAGCAATTTATCAAAGATAACTAAAAATAAAGTGCTGTGGGCAGTCGGAAGTCCGCGGGCCCGCAAACGCGAAGATGCGGAGTGAAACCGTAACCTCGGTTTTCAGCGATTTACTCGGTAAAAACGAACTGACACCTCATCGACAAAAAACGTGAAAAGCTTTTTCGTGCGGAGGCCGTTCAAAATTTCCTCACATACGTTTCTCGTTATCACTAAAATAAAACGGTCAAAAGAATTTCCCACCGCTCTAAGGCCCTATGCAAAAAATGGTGTGTTTTACGGGAGAGGACGTTTTGGGTAAAAAGTGCATATGCCAAGCCGAAAAGCGAAACTCCGAAACAGGTTTCACTATATATCGTGGCAAAATGCCAACCTCTTACCATGAGCAGCACGTGGAGTTGAAATAGGCATGTTGAATAAATTATTTGCTGAGATATATGCACAGTTACGTTTTCTACCGCGAGATATTCGTGATGCAGCCGTCGTGGGTGTGATCGCCCAAAAACGCTGTCAATAACTTCTCGGAACCGCGAAATTAACGGATCAGGTAAGTGAATTAGTGTCCAGGCCTCGCAGTGTGTCATCGGTCATGTGTGCAACCGGGCAATTATCGTGCTTCGAAGGAGAAGTACGGAGTGTGTGACGCAGTAATAAGAAACGTCACCGTGGTTTGCTGTGCTGGATATTGCGTTGTCATTGGCAGTACTGGCCAGCAGAGTGGTGGCTTGTATTCACGTGCCATCGCACTACATGACAGATATGACTGAGAGCAGAGCGCAGTACTTTCGCAAACTGTGTCATGCAGGACGCTTACATGTGATTGGACATCTGGAGCACGGGCCTATTGGAAGGAGATGTATGTGGGTGATGGTGTTTCGAAACCCTTTGACACGTGCAAGGATGCTACGTGGTGCAGAGGCTACTGGTGTGGGCATGTTCACTTTCAGTATGGGTAAGTTCGCGCTGGATGGTGCTACGACAGAAGATGCTGAACAAGCTCTTATCTAATGTCTGTGCTACTACTGTAGCAGCAGCTACAGATGGGGGATGTGGAGGAAAAGAGCTTGCATAGGTGAAGCTGAGCATATTTACCAAAATTTTTGAACTTTGTGAAGAGACAGTTGTTATACTGGCTGTGCAGTGCCATAAGACAATATATGTAGTGCTGAGCTTGTACCCTAGAGATACTGACAATAAGCGAGGCTATACAGTAGTAGGGACTAGACAGTCGTGCGTTGTAGGGACGCGCTGTGCACGGGTTCGCGACAGCTGTCACAAACCACGGCTTGTCGTGTACCACAGCCGGGTTGTGACACCTGGGACAGTAGTCCCTGTGACGAACGTATGACGCGCGCAGTACGATACGCAAGCGCGATATAGCGAATAGTCATAGCAGCGCGATAGTTGGTGACAGTGTACGGAAATGCGGTTGGGTGTCACATTATCTCTGGAGGTAGCGATCGTAGCATACAGTATAAGGCGGCGTTGCCAAGTTAGAGCAGACGCTCATTTTTGTTTTGCCTTCGTAACAGTAAGTTCATCAAGAGAGTTCTTGCACAGACCGCGAAAACGGCAGTGTTACATGATACAGTAATTTATGATTTATAATATTCTTTTGTGTGTGAAGTTGTACTCTTCTTGAAGTTGTATTTAACGCCGAGCGTCAGAACTGTATTCTGCAGTCTTTTACAGTCGTGCTTTGTAGGGACGCGCTGTGCACGGGTTCGCGACACGATACCATCACGACTCTCAAGCGCGTAGGACTCATGGGCCCCGGAGTGCCCCACGCGCGGATACCACGCGTTCACATGCGCGGGGCGCGGGAGTGCCACATCACGCGCCGTGATATCAACATCATCATGCGCACGGGGGCGGGAGTGTCCCATGCCATAATCGCAGTGCGCGGATACCACCTTCACACGCGCGGAGGTGGGAATGCTGCCCCACAAGCGAATCCATGCATCACACGACGCGCGGGGACAGTGATGGAGGAAGTGATATTGCTAACCACTAGAGCTATGGCGTCAGGGGCGTCCTCAATATCATAGCGGGCACCGGGAGTAGCAGAACCCCGGTGCCCCGGTTGTATAGGTTGGAAACAACCGTCTAGATCATCTAGCGCTAGTATATGTATACAAGATATTTATCTTTGATATATTCGAAGCACAAGGTCTAAGAAAGTCTGTGCGCAAAATGGCATAACTATTTATTTGACACAGATTTCAGCGTGATATTCAAACTCATAAATCTGGGTCAAAGAAATAATATGTTACCTTCGGGCACAAACTATCGCAAACCTTGCACTTCAGACATATTAAATTTATACTTCTTAGCAATATATTTTGCAAAGTTACGTGCGCTGGAACTCGCGGGAAGTAGCTCTTCGCCGTTTGGCATGTTTGGGTTTGGGTACATTGAAACCCAAACAAGGCACGGTATCGATAACTGCCGATAACTGATATATCGATATATCGGTAATATCGCTATCAATCGATACCTTTTTATGTCCTTATCGGAATATCACTATCGACTAATACTGCATTGCGTACTATTGGTATCGACTAATAGGTTGAGGACGAATATTGCAATCGACTAATGCCACGTTTGCACTTATCGGTATCAACTGATACCAAATCCATGACATATCGGAAATAATATCGGAAAATCGGAAAATCGGTATCGATCCTTGGATCGCACTTCACTCTGCTTTCATTCGTCCATATTGCCAGTCTCCAATGGCATAAGGGTTTATCGACTTACGGAATGAGTGTGTAATTTTCGGACCCATCGAAGCATCGATCCGCCCCTTGCCACCCCATATATACGTAATTCGAGTGATCCGTGATGCATCTACATGCAGCGCGTCATACAGTATGTGTTGCGCGCGCACATAGCATGCAATCATGATGTTCGTTCAAATACTCGCAGATGAACATACAATATATACGTAATTCGAGTGGGTGTTTCGGACCGATTGTCTCATTTGTCAATTAAAATATTATGGCTCGAACTCGCGGACCTAAACGTAGAAAGGCGAATCACACAGACGTTGTGTTGGTTGCCCAAGGCAAAGGATTGGTCAAACGCACTCAGAATCATCCGTATGACTCCGCTGGGAGTGACGATGTGGAATACCAAGTGAGGGAAATCAAAGCGCACAGGAAGTGCTACGGCGTAGACCAGTATCTCGTCGGCTGGGAGGGGTTAGCAACTCAGCACGATACGTGGGAGCCCGTGGAGAACCTGCCAGGTTCGGAAGACGCTATCACAGCGTTCTGCAAGGAGCAAGCCGAGAAAGCCGCGGAGTCTGAGGCTAGAGAGGCAGGGAATAAACGTAAACGCTTGTCGACAGCTAGAAGTGCACCCAACGCCGATGGCGATGAAAGAGATGATGCACCAGGTATGAAACGACGGAAGACTCCCCTTCACTATTTACGCGCCGGCCCGCTTCGTTGTGTGTGTGTGTGCGTATAACAATTATCTAACTTTCGTTGGATGACCACAGAAGTTGAGGAAGATGGACAGCTACTCGACCCCAAGAACGGCAAAACGAAGCGTAGGGCTAAGGTGTGGGGCTACTTCTGGATCATCAAGACCGACGGTCGTGTCACGCATACGACGGTTTGCAAGTTGTGTGGCCCGAACACTACCCCTGCAGCTTATTGTGGCAACACAAGCAATATGCGCAGTCATCTCTCACACGTCCATCAAGATGCATTCTGCCAGTTGGTCCTCGCTGAGAAGAAGGCCGAGGGCGTCAGCGTCGAGAGCAGCAACTTTGGGCATGATACCCCTGATACTGGGACTATCGAGGCCATGCTCCCCCAAGTTTCAACTGAGAAACGTGACGTTCTACATAAGAAGTTCGCGCTATGGATCGTAAGGAGGCGTAGGTGCGTGCCCTACAATTTCGGAACACGCAGCTTTGTGAACTTTGTTTGCCTTTGTTCTCGGTGCGTGTGCAATATGCATTCTTTCGTGCTCAGAGAATCAATCACGAGTAATCGTATTTTTGTATGCCTTCTGTTCATTCGCAAATTATAATCATATCGTATAGATGCATGATTGCATACATATCGCATGCGACTGCGGCGATCATCCGTGTATATGTAGCATATCACGCGACATGCATCGTGCATTTCGCATCGATACCGCATGCGCGATTATCATCAATTACGTGCGTCGTCGCATTCAGTGTCGACAACGGATCCGGGTCCAATCCGAATTCGTAGGACGGATCCAGAAATCTTTCAGGCTTCGACGCTTCGGATCCAGCAATTTGTCTGAATCGGTTCGTATCTGTACCTGTCGGAGCCAACGAAAATCAGGCTTCGTTCGAACGGATACACGAAATTTCAGGATTGTCACTGTATCCGTACTCAAAAATCCAGAAAATGTCTGGATTAGTCTCCGTGGATCCGTTATATTCCATGCTGCCGAACGAAAAGTCAAATGTCAAATTATCAATTGTGATATGAATTTCGATTGTCAAGGGATATACACTAATCAAAATGCGTGGGCAAATGTCACGGATTTATCCTCTTAGCACATCTGGGAAAGCAGGGCCATATTGGCAAACACCCTAAAGGATGTGGGTTCAAATTTTTACTTGGCAGGTTTGGATTCGCAGAATCGTCGGAATTGACGGATTTTTTACGGATCAGGATTCGATGCTTCGAATCCAGTAGAATTTCAGGATCTTCCCGTATCTGTATCTTTCGAAGCCGCTTAAATTGAGGATTCGATAGGTCGAATTCTGATTTGTGTCTGGATCCGGAGCAACGAATCCGGATCCGTTGTCCACACTGGTCGCATTCGTCATCGTATCTCTCGCATGCGACTGCGGCGATCATCCATGTACTATATATGTAGCATATCATGCGACATGCATCGTACATTTCGCATCGATACCGCATGCGCGATTATCATTAATTATGTGCGTCGTCGCATTCGTCATCGCATCTCTCGCATGCGACTGCGGCGGTCATCCGTATATGTAGCACATCATGCGACATGCATCGTGCATTTCGCATCGATACCGCATGCGCGATTATCATCAATTATGTGCGTCGTCGCATTCGTCATCGCATCTCTCGCATGCGATTGCGGCGATCAACCGTGTGGATATGTAGCATATCATGCGACATGCATCGTGCATTTCGCATCGATACCGCATGCGCGATTATCATCAATTATGTGCGTCGTCGCATTCGTCATCGCATCTCTCGCATGCGACTGCGGCGATCAACCGTGTGGATGCGACTGGGGACGTATGCATTGCACAGATCGCTATCTATTGGCGAGACCGATAGCGAACTCCGCGATATTTTTGACTACATATTTCAAGGCGGATATACTCTGCCGACGTACAAGCTCGTCGTGCAAAAGGTCCTCGAGCTATCCGCGGAGGGGAGGGAACGAACGCGTGATGTATTGTTGGCTTTGCTCGAAGAGGGCATTCTGCCCAGCATCGCTGGCGACATATGGTCTGAAGGGGGCATTAGTCTTTTCGGCATTATTGCATATTGGCTGGACGCTGACTTCACACTGCAGCAAAGATTGTTGGCTGCTGTGCCGTTTTCTGATGTTCGTCACACTGCCGCTGAGATTCTCGTAGCCACTAAGAAAGCGTGTGCAGCGATGGGAGTGGGTGTTTTTGACGACGAGAAGGACACTGTGTGCGAGTTTGTGCACTGCACAGCATCGGACTCTGCTTCGAACATCGTTTCTGGGTGGGGGGCTTTCGATGGCCACGAGTGCAACTGCCACTTACTGGCGTTGTGTGTGCTCGAGTTTTTGAAAAGCCACGGTGTGAAGGAGGTATTTAAGAGCCTACGTGGAATGTCTTCACACTTTAGCCACAGCATCATCGGCCTAAAGCTATTGCACACGTGCCAGTCGAAGCACGACCTGCCAGAGACCACGCCCCCCAAAGATAACGACACCCGCACTGGTTGGAGTGGTGCCTACCTCCAGAGTGCTTGGTATCGCCAACAACAGGTGCGCATGCCGACATACGTGAGTGCGTGTTTCTGCAATCATAATTTCATGTATTTTACTTACGAATGCCTCGGGAAGTCTACCTTTACCAGGTGCATACGTACGTATTACTAAAGTGTGAAGTGTGTTCATATACGACGGAGTGCGTATGTTAATAAGACATAGGTGTGTGGTGTTGGGCACGATTGTCTCAGGAGGCAGTAAGGATGTACGACCTCGAAAATCCCCGGAAAGCAGCGAACGCGGCGGCCAACCCTGATGGAAGCGTATACAAGGATCACAAGCTGCTGGACGTTCAGTGGGACATTGTGAACGAGTCGGTCTACATCCTAAACTTGACCACGGAGTGCATTAACTTGCTGCAAGGAACGGACTATCCCACTGCCAACCTTGTCTTGCCCCTCATTGGTTCTCTCGCTTTCAAGTTGCACGCTCTCACGCCAGTGAAGTATGAGAAGCAAGTGAGGGACATCTACAATGAGGCGGTTAAAATAGCTCGTGAACAGTTGTACCAAGCAGTGTGCCGCCGTTACTTCAACGGACTTATGGAGTGTAAGCTGGAGGATTTCTGCGTCGCTACATTTCCGGATCCACGTTACAAGGACTTTGAGTTCAAGTATGTAAATAAATGGAATAAGGGTGCGTCTAATTAGTTGTGATGTGCATAACATAACTTGTAAAACACTAACTTTGTGTTTAGCACTTTTTGCAAGTGAAGGATTGTGGAAGTTGTTTGTGGATTGACGGTGTGCTTACATGTCGCGGTGGCAGATACCTTAACGGTGGAGAAGGCCCAAGGGTGGGCCCGTAGTTGTTGGCAGAATGACTGGCGACCTATTGCTCAGAACGGTTCGTCGCAGGATCCCGCCTCGGTGTCGATGGTTAGTGTGCCACAGAGGTCTGCCCCTGCCAAGAAGAGAACCGTGACGACTGTGGCCAGCTTTTTAGATAGTGATAGTGAGGATGATGAAGTGGGTGAGCTCATAGTGGCGGAAAGGGCTGAAGATGAATTTGAAAAGTACATGGCACTGCCTGCAGCAACAAAGCATACGGACCCTCTAGTATGGTGGAAAGCTGCTGCTAAAAACCTCCCACACATGGCCAAGATGGCGAGGCAATTCCTGGCTGCGCCTGCTAGTACCGCAGGTGTGGAGCGTGCATTTAGCGCCTGCGGCCAAATGCATAGTGACCTTAGAAAGTGTCTAAAAGAGGGTACCATAGAGCACACACTTATGGCAGCGATGAATTAGACTACTTTGTTATTATAATGTAGAGTGCTAGAGTCCAGCATTTTCATGGAACAATAATTATCGGAATAAGTCCGATATATCGATATATTAGTTTATTGGTATTACTCGATACCTATTTGTGCACCTATCACAATATCGCAATCGACTGATACCTGTTCTCCTAATATTGGTATCGGTTAATAGCTTAGGATGGCATATCGGTATCGACTAATTAAAAAAAATGGATATCGGTATCGACTAATACTTATCTTTGACTTATCGGAAAAAACTAATACCACCTAGAACCAACCGATACCGTGCCTTGAACCCAAACCCAAAAAGCATCATGCCAGCACGCGGCCGTCTTTAATACACTCAACGGCTTGCCATATGCTCTTGAGGGTGCACTGATATTGCTATGAACAATATCGCTGCCAAGTTTCGTGAGACGATTCTCACGAAAACCCCTATTATGCAAAGCCGCAAGTGGTTGAAAAAATCTCACACCGCACCAACTTAGCTTGCAGTCGCGACTGAATGCTAAGCTGATGCGGTTGCGGATGGGCCAATCGATAGCTCAAACGAAAGGTATTCGCCTAATGAATACAAACGCTTGAGAATCGAATGGTGGAAATTTTATGGTTCATGCAATAAATTGTTTAGAAGCAGGGGGTGTGCCAGACGCAAAATATTGCACACGCTGAACCGAAGGCACCTTCCCAAAGGCACTTAAACCCGATGGATCGATGATCCGTCGGTTTTTTGTCGCTTTTGGACTCACGTTACATATATGTATATTATGTCCACATATTTGATATGTCTCATGCATGTAACATTTAGTCTATTCCCGAATAACATCACTTTTTTTCTATTCCCCATTTTGGGTTAACCTATTCCCGAATAATAGTTTCCCCCCGAATTCTTCGAGTTGTGGTTCTAGATATTGCTGGAATCTGTATAGGCAGCCCTGACTGGGAGTCCCGGTGCAGGCCCCTATGACAGACCCCTAGGACCAACACTGGACCGCCGACTGATCTATAGGTTCGTGCTGTGACACACGCTGTGTCACAGGTAGGCTAGTATCCGAGACCGTTGCGAGACCGTTCCGGGTATATCTAGCTTAGGGTTTATTATCTTAAGAGAGTTTATCCACACAGTTCGGGACCCTCTGATATCTAGTGAACTAGGATATTCCGGTAGATATGTTTCGGGTTATTTTGGCTCTGGCGTTGGCCCTGGCTCTGGTGGTGTGGATGGGGCATCCCGTCGTGTTCCTGAGTGGCACGAGTGGCCACACTGCCAGCAGACAGTTAGAGTATGGACTTTCGCTTTCAACTTGAAGCTCAATCTCAGATTCCAACATTCTCAAGTGGCAAATCGTTACATTTCAAATTTTCGGATGGTAGTGCTTATGTATGTTTTCTGATTGGTTTGTTGTACTTGCAAGCATAGAAAGTTGTATCATTAGAATAGTACATTAGGTAGCTCTATACGGCAGTGCCTATCTACCTGTATCCCGAGAACCCTAAGTTCGGTAGTCACCACCCTCACTCACCGAGGTGGTGTGCTGAAATCTACGCAGACCACTCTGACCGGTAGTACCTCTTATGACCTCTGATAGGTTTCGTATCAGTGATTGTGACTGGTAGCCTAGGACCGACCGGGTGAGTACGGTAGTCAGTAGTAACACCGTTATCGGCTTCGCGGATATTAGGTTTCGGTTGCGGCAATTACTACACAATTTAAGAAACTCTCTCTACCGACCGAACCGACTGCATTCTAACAATATTTAGACCCGTTTACGGGTATCCTGCTAAAGATATCCCCGAAGTATGACCCATTTACCCATGCATAGAGGGGGGTCAACCGATATCGTCTATAACCGTCGGATCAACCGAACTCTGCAAACCTGTTTGCAAATCATGCCCGCATAGAAATTAAACTAAACCCCGAATCGGATCGAACTGTCACTCGGTACTCCTACGGACTGTGCACGGACATTCATCACAATCACTATTGTCGAGACGGATACCTAAGATGTGTTGCTAGGGACCGGAACCGGGGTCCCGACCAGTGCTACACGATGCACAAATCCTAGCATCTTGCACTGTGGTAGCAAGGATGACCCCTACCTCGGACATGGCGTGCACACGAACGCTAAAGTTTGAACTCTAAAGCCGCTTCGATATCCAGCTCTAGGATTTGAGCCCAATTCGATAGTTTGTTTTGACTGACAAAACCAACTTTGTTTTTGGGTTGTGGACCCCCACCCGATTGGGTTGTAACCTTTGAAAGTCCGTCCTGATGCAATGAAAGGCCCAGAGTTGTTTAAATAAATTTTATTTCGATGGTCGTAATTAGCTACCAGGTAATCGGATACTCGGCTAAACCCAATACCTAACCTTAAAGTGAATGCACCCATTGTTGGCCAATTTTATGTGAACAAAACGAAGCAAGGTCGCATAATTCTGCCAAACATTTTCACGATCAACAATGCACCCTATAATCTTAGCACCCTTGAATGTCAGTGAAGAATATAACTCGGCATGCTCGCAGGTTGCACGAGAACATCGTTGCCGAAGCTGCCCTGGAGAAATCAAGGCAAACCTCAAAGCTAAGCGAGTAAGGAGTAAAACTTTCACAAGCTTTTTGTTATCAATCCAATTAGTTCCAGCAACCTCGCTACACACCTCATGACAGCAACCCACGCAAGTACATTGCCTTGTGCTCAGATACGTTAGAATTTCAAGGCTAGGTCGACCTGCGTATTAGCAAGCACGTGAATTGCGGCCCACCATGCTAAGAACTCCGATTTGGATATTAAACCTGAGCCGTCGTCATCAATTTCAGCGAAGAAGGACTCTGCCTCGGTGATGTCCGCTCCGATGTCAAGCATAACCGCTTTGAACTCGTTTCCATCAAGCTCGCCGTTGCCGTCATTATCCCACACAACCCACATAGACTCAACCCATGCTCTCTGTCTCCGCAATTCTTCCTGTAATGCTTTCCTGCGATCTTGCTCCCTAGCTGCTGACAGTCCACAACGATTCTTCATTTCGTTTCTCATCACAATTTTATTCATCTCGAGTATGACTTGAAAATTGGCGTGAGGCTGCGCTATCTTCAAGAAGTCTATAAACGATATGCGGCTCCTTTTCGCCAAGGTATTCCTCATAAATTTCAAAAACACTCCTACGCTATTCTTTTGAATCGAATCCCCCTCAAAGAGTGCGACAAGAGCCAACGTGTCCACTGCTCGATTGAAAAGCCTGCCTTCAAAATCATCTACCTCGTCCTGACTGATGGTACCGGAGTTGTCGAGGTCTATTGCACGAAACATCTTATACAAATAAAGTAAACCATTGATGGAACACCTTGCTTTGCTGCCCTTTTTATCGATGTATTCAATCTGTTTGGCTGTGATTTTGAAGTCTGCGGTTTTCTGCCAAGATGTGAGCTTTGCGAGTGTCGCGGGAAATTGAGTGGTGCTTTTCGCAACGGCAGACGACTTCTGAGACATCGTAGAGCTCGGCATGTGCGTTCCAGTGTCGTTGCCTGTTGAAGTTGAAATACTTTCTCTCCGAAGGGGACTCTCGTGAGGACTATTTAGAAGTGGCTGCGGTACGAGGGCGCTTTCCAAACGCCCAGGGAGTGAAACGCGGGGCGCGCGAGACACGCGTCTCGGACTTGTCCACGGTTGACTAAGTGCATCATCTAATGCCGCACTGGAGCTTGTCAGATTCAGTTCTATATGCCTCCGTTGCCGCGAATCAGAATACGAGGGCATGCAACTGCCTGCTCCTGGTGCTCGGAAGCGGCTAGGAGGCAGACATTGTTCCGGCGAAATAGTATTCGTCTTTGCATAGATCATAGACTGGCGTTCTGTAGGTATATCCGAAGGTCCCACTGCCGCGTGGCGCGCAGGCGAAATTGGAGAAGTCGGGGAAATGGTGGCTTTCGGTGCTGGACTAACTTTTGCAGAACCGTTTGGGACTTCTCTGATTAATTCTAATTCTCGAGGTGAGAACGCTTGTGCTGGTCGTGAAGGAAGGGACATTCTCGGCTTCCGTTCCCGGCTCCCGGCAATTTGTACCTCGTTCAGACGAGTCGAACCGGGGGGAACACTGGACATTTTCAGTTGTGTTTGGGACAGGAATTCACGTCATTGCCTGTAGGACAATCCAAAAACAAGTGGGGAATTGATTCTCAGCAATGCTTGAATACTTTACAACGAGCTCATTCTCTTACGAGTTGAAATAAGAACTCTCTGCTATGTGTTAGGTCACTCCGTAGCGCAATCCACAAGCTCGAACAGGATCATGACTTGCAGCACTTGCCGCAACAGAGAGAGACAAGAGGAATAACTTTCGAATGTTTATTTGTTTTAAGGGTAGGGTGCACTTGGGTTTCGATTTCGACCAAAAGATAAAAATATACATAACATTTTCCATATCTAATGACGACTATTTACAATTAACTTTGATTTGACTTTGGATATTTATAGCGTCAAAATTTGCAACATGACCCCCGATTTTTATTGGCTAGGATCCATGAATGGTGAGTCATCTTTGTATAAAAAAAACCTTGGGCGAAGTATGTAGATTTTTGTCTAGAATTTTTATAAAATCAAATAATGCAGATTTAGTATATACAGCTGATAAACAATTTCTAGAAATAAATCTACATGTTAACTTTGCCCAAGGTTTTTTTTATATCAGCCGAACACGCCATTCTTGGATCCTAGCCAATAAAAATAGGGGGTCATGTTTCAAAATTTGACGCTATAAATTTATAAAGATGGCATCTTCACAATAGAATTTTAATTATTTTAAATATGGAAATTGTCATCAATATTTTTTAATTCTCGAGAACTATGCACCCTACCCTTAATGTCGTTCTCAACCTCTGCTCCTTATGATTTGGAACCGGACCAAATACCTCTGACCTTTATAATCTTCACCCAAAGCAAATTACCTTACTTACCTTAATCAGCAGCAGCAGCAAAGCTCGAATCGCAACGGGTGATACAGTCGAATTATCGATCTGACGATCGACAGACGCTAACGATGACAGTGCCACAACAGTCGCGTGTCTGTACCACGACGCCACCCACGCGTTATGGCGTGGCATGCTGGGAAGCAAAAAGCAAAGCACTGCCGCGCACATGATCCTGCGGTCAGATGATGTAATGGCGATATCCATGTTAACATCGCATGGTAATTAATCGCGCTGTCTCAAAAGATCGACGCCTAGTGGAGATCGCATATTTGTGATCGACAGCGCCTAGTACTTACTAGTTACTTACTTAATCGGCAGCAGCAGCAAAGCGCGAATCCCAACGGGCGACACAGACGAGCCCCGATCTCACGATCGCCAGACGCTAACGATGACAGTGCCACTGCAGTCGCGTACATTTACCGCGACGCCACCCACGCGTCATCGCGTGGCATGTTGGGATGTAAAAAGAAAAGCACTGTCGCACACATGATCTTACGGTCAGATGGCCTAGTGGAGATCTCTTTTTTGAGATCGACCGTGCCTACAGTAGTACATTAACATACTCGATACTCATACCGATACTGCATGCTTAATAAAGATCTCTCGTCCCACGTCCGCTATCTAAAATTTCTATGCGCCTACCCTACAGTAGCGCTAGCGCTGGCGCTGTGGCTTGCGCGTTGGATTATACTGTGTCACAGGTTATAAACCTGTACGAGTATCTATGTAGATTCGATAGCGTTCATATTCCATAACGGGTGACATGTGTTAATAACGGTATAGTTTATATTATTATTATATGGGAAGGGATACACGCGCCGCGCCGGAACTGGCACTTCGTATAAATTATAAACGTGATATTCGGTTTATACACGATTCGTGTCTCGTGTCACATGAAACTGTCTGAATCATTACTACAGGATTATTAAATCAGATAATCCGGAATAATCAGGAATCGCGATATCGAACCTGAGTCATAACCATGATCTTGGCGATGGCGGCTGTTCACGTCATAGTCATTTCAGATTCGAATACCTTTGCGTTGACTATAATCACCACTCACCACCTAGGTTAACCACGAGCTTCCACGGTTTGACCTTGCTCCGCCTTGCAGGGCGAACTGTTTTTTTGTAACGATGCCTAAAAACAAGAATGTTGCTAGTATGCGCGCTAATGTTAGGAAAACTTTGCGAGAGTTGCCTCCTAACGAGAACCTGCAAACCGGCATCTTGTTAGAGACCACAACGAATAAGATTGAAAAACGCCTTACTGTGACCTCACCGTCTTCTGTTTGCTTCGCGTTGTTCGCAATTGCGACTTTCCATCTGCCTTTGAATCTTTGCGACTCTAAAGGAGAAGAGCGCCAAGTCTCCACTATAAACGATTATGTCACAGAGCGCGCTGCCTCTTTAGGTTTGAGTTTCTCCGGGCGTCAGGCACAGAAGTACGTGCTTGGCGCCCATGTTTTTATGGATCTCGCTTGTTCGAAAGGATCTGACTTGCCTTCGCACATTTCGCATCTTGAAGCCTTAACTCCGGTATTGCGCAGTAGTAGAAGTGTTGTATGGGATCTCGCGTGCTCTACTGCTAAAGAACAAGGCCTCGCAATCTCTGTCAAGCTAATCCAGCAAGCAGCGATAGGATTCCCAAGGCAACGCGCTACGCCAAACGCACACGCAGAACGTAACGCGCCCAATCCTTCTAGCGCGCAAGATTCAACAAACAGACAACAAGATCCTATTCCTGAAGCATTTGATTTGTGGCTCTCATCGCAGTCTGATCGTCGGTTTTCTCCTGCTCAGTTAGTGGCTTCTGCACGAAAGGTACTGAAACGAATTGACTTGGATCCTTTTTCCGAAATACTTGCTAATCTCATTATTCAAGCTACTGTTTTTTATGACCGCAAGAAGAATGGATTTGTCA
>LGRX02005094.1:0-24962 GCA_001247695.2 Cymbomonas tetramitiformis
ATTACTCGAGGTGAAAAGGACTCGATCAGCTCCTGAAACTTCTTTCTCCACTCAGGGGAGATTGAAGGGTCCTCCAAATTCTCGCTGGTGGCCACCGCTGATAACATCGAAGTCCCTACCAGAGGTGTCGCATAGGCCACTAAGATGTCGTGGGGTGTCGCGGCACTGTCCATTCCCGCATATCTGCGCCGATAGGCTTTGATCTCCTTGGTCGCTTGAGCCGCTGATAACATTACCATCGGTTCCAGAGCCATCGCGGTTCTCTCGCCTTTGCGTGTAGGGCTACGCCCTGGCGAACATCCCCGTATCCGCACCGATTTGCCATGCTGGCGAAACTTGACTGATCCCCACCCATCATAGTCCAGCGTGACCGGCGAGAGGTGTCTCAACCACCTTCCTCCGAGTACAATGTCCACCTTGATGCCCAAAGGAAGTACTCGCATCTTGATGACCTCGGAGTAAGTCCCCTCGGAAGTCTCGGCAGTCAGCTTGCCGTAAGCGACTTGCGCAGAGGTCTGCACTGACCCATCCGCGAGGGTAACGTTCAGCGGCATCCCATTAGCGCGAACTGTGAGGTTCAATCTCTTGACGCACTCACTGGAGATGAATTCATCCGAGGCACCGGAATCCACCAGCACGCGCACTCGCTGTCCCTTCAGCAAGGCCCACAACACCAATAGCAGCGTTCCCTCTTTGTCCCGAATCGCAGTCAGCTGACTGTCCTGGTTCCACATTACTTGACCATCGCGTCGCAGATGTGCACAGATGGCTGCTCGCACTGGGTGATGCAAAGGTACGCGCTGCTTAGACCGGATAGGTCTTGTGCGCGGTGGTGGAGGCTGCGAACGAGGATCCGGACCAAAGTACCATCCACCTTCCAGGTCGCGATCTGCTTGTAGCTGCCGCTCCTTAGCGCGTCGCTCTTGTCCCTGAGCGCGTCGTCTGGCGCGGCTCTGCGTGCGACTTTCCAGAGGGTAAGAGCGAAGAGGTTGGATGGACATCTTCTCCTCCTCTTCCTCCCCAGCGCTGTCTTCTGGTTCGGACTTTTGAGTGAACGAGGGGGGTTCTTCTTCCCGCGGTGCCGCCTGGGCGTTGGTGACGTTCGCTGGTGCTCCCACTGCTTCATTACCTTCCAGGATCGGCCGCAGACGATGGCGTTGCTGTTTCTGAATGGTCAGTAGCAGTTCCAGGTGGGTTTCCTCCTGGATGGTTTTCAGGGGAGTCGGCTCCACTCCTTCTGTCACCGTTGTCAACACACTTGGGTTGTTCTCCGATCTGGCGGCGGCCAGCTGTCGCTCCATCAACTGCTGCGTGAAGTTGAGCGACCGCTGGGAGTCCTCGAGGTCAGAAATGTCCCCAGAAGTTGCGGGCTGAGAACTGGATGGAGATAAGGTCAAATCCAGAGTGGTCGCGGGATTCGCATCTGATGGTTCCGCTGAGTCCAGGGGGAGTGAATCACCACTTGCTGTTGAGGGTAGAGCCAGGTGAGCAGCCTCCTCCGCTGCTTCCCTTTCTCGCTGGTTCCATTGGTGCACCCTGTATAGACTGCACCATGCGTCTGGAATTCCTACATCTCCACCAGAACCTGGGATAGTACCGCACTCGGTCTCCAGAGATAGCTGAACTGCTCCTTCGGTTATCGTTAGGTCAGGGGTGACCTTCCCATGCCATCTGTACCAGCGGCGGCGATATCTGCGCCACCCTTCTGGTACCCATGCACTTCTCCATTTCTCATTCTCCTCTACCAGCGCTGCCGCGGCCATGTGCTCCGGGTGCGTCATCTCTCTCCAAGCACGCGTGCGATCCGCCAGTGACTCTGCTCGAAGTCCTGGTGGTTCATCTCCCAGCCTCGTAACCTCTGCCTCATGCTGCAGTCGGTCTCGTACCGTCTTCGGAGTTCTGCTGCGAGGTTTTCCAGTGCGCTTGCGCGCTGCACTCGTAGTGCGCTCTGCGCTTAAGGACGCCCTCTCTGCCAAGGCTGGACACGCTGCTGGTCGAGACGTCGAAGGAAACACCTCAGGTCGAAGTTTAAAAGGTGGGGGTTCTGAAGCTGGGCCAGTTTTTGAAGTTCCACCCCCTTCCTCCCCACTGTCGTCCAGAGGGTGTGAAACCGCGGGTAGCGTTACATCCTGAATCCGCTGCCTCAAGGCTCGCATACGCTCCACCGGAGCTTTTCTCGGTACCCGCGGTCGAGGAGTTTTCCGCCAGGGGGTGTTGAGTGGGTTGAAGGTCCATTGGGTCTCCTCTTCCTGACCATCATCCTCATCCAGTGCTGCCAGTACTAATGTCTCAGGGTTAGGGTTAGGGTTAGGGTTAGGTTAGGGTTAGGGTCATCCCCAAGGTCTGTGGAGTCAACGCGGGGCGTTTCGCCACGCTCGCATCGTGGAGCCGGACAGTGATCACCAGTTCCAAGGGAGCGATCTGCACTGAACATAACGGGAGGCTTGGAGCGCTCAGGCGACGAAGTGGGTGACCTTCGTGGCGACCGCTGATGGCGCCGGGACACCAAGTGATGTTCTCGCCGGCCCTGCTCAGTGGAAAGGTTCGCTGTGTAAACAGCGGTACTGGTCAACGAGGGTTCATCCCGTAGGGTTCTGGTTCTGTCGAGATGGCGTTGTCGCCTCTGATCGGCAGACCAGGTGAATCCGTACCCTCGAGCGGCCAGAGGGTTGGGGGGTGGCGGAGGCTCTTTCTGGATATTCCCCCGGTTGTGGGCGAAGGCTGTACTCCTTGCCCAGGGGCGGTTACCCATACCGCCCTGTCGCCGGCGTCCCGCCGGCAGGAAGACACTCAGTCCTCCTCTTCCGCAGATTGCTGACCCGAGGAGGACGCTGCGGCCGATTCCTCGTTCTGAAAATACTCCAGCGCTTCCGCTTCCTCTTCCAAATCCTCCCATTCTGTTTCCAGCGCTGCGATATGAGATTCATTTGCAGCGCGGCGGCGTGCCAAACGAGCTGGGGCGTCAGCAATCCAGGCTCGTTTCTTGGCCTCGTCGGGACAGTTAGCCCATAAATGGGAGTCAGAGTTGCAGACGTAACATCGGCGTGGCGGCCTGGTCAATCCCGCCGGGCTGGGCGGCACGGCGTGCTGCACCCTGAGGTCGGCGGGGTCGAGGTCAGTAGCATCTTCCTCCCCAGCGTCCTGCACGGCGTTAAGTCTGGAGGACGAGCGACCATTCCTCCAGGCAGGACTTCGGTTCGCAGGTGCAGAGACGGGAGAGGTTCGCGCTGCGGTCAGAGCTTCACTGCGCTCCAATTTGGTGGCCACAGTGATGATATGCTGCAGCGCGGTGGATCCAGGATGATTGCTTTCCCAATCCGCTGGACTTTGCAGATCCAACCGATCCTCAATAAGGCGATCCATGACAGCTTGCTTCAGTCGCAGTCCAGACCAGAACTGATATAATAGCTGCTGTTGGCTGATGGCGTGGCGGTTGGGCATGGCGTCTGCCAATAACTGGACTACCTCGTGCCAGGATACCAGACGAGTAGCGAACAAACGCGCAGTCTCTTCTCGTCGCTGCGCCATGCGCATCACTGTCCCCGCTAGTCCTACCAGCGCGATGTCATCCAGTACGCTCCTGGCTACGTCGGCCAGGAAAGGCGCCAAAGTGGCGTAACGCCGGGTCCAGGCCTCCGAGTTCATCATCCCACCTTGCTTGAGAAAAGTTAGGGATCGCGGCTGTAGTTTGCGTTGAGCCACTTCCTTCAAGATCTCCGGCATGGTGATCATGGTTAGGTCCAGGCGATAAGCACTCATGCGACCCAGGGCGAAGGTGACTACGCCCATTGACAGAAAATTGACCAGCGCTTCAGAAAAAGGTGGAAGCGCGGCAATATCTGCGTCAGTGGTGATTAGGTCAGCGGAGGAGGGGTACATAGGAATGTCTCTGATCAGCTTGAGCACATCAGCCACTGTCTTGGATTCTCGGTAGACATCACTTGGGGAAGCAGCTCCCATAAGATCGTGGTGCCCTGGGAATTGAGAAAGGCGCTGGTCTACTGGCAGGAGTCCCGGGGCCGCTGGCAAGGAATTTCCAGGCGATCTGTACTCTGCTGCGCTGGGAACACCAGAGGGAACCCGATTGACGCCCAGTCTAGCCGGGACTGTGGCGGGAGTTGGTTGGTTGCCAGCCGCCATTCCTCTAAACAAGTACGCCTCGGAAGATGAAAATGCTGCCCAGATTTGGAGTCGCAGGGGGTCAAATTCTGTCAGCTCGGACTCTAAGGCATTTTCCGCGATGGTTACCCATGAGTACAAGGGCAGGCGTCTCTGCTGAGTTCCAGTACGGCTTTCCGCGCAACGCCGCGCTTCATCCACTTGCGTTTTCTCCACTTCCAGAGTGAAAGCGTCACTGTCCTCAATCTCAGTCAGGCGCACAGGAGTATGCACTGACCCATGCTGCGCCAGGTCTTGGATGTCCACTCCGATGTGCCGCATAGTCATCCAAATCCGATTGGTATCGGTTATGAAGTGACTGGCGCTTCCAGGCATGGTTGGCAGTCGGTAAGAGTATTGTGCCTCAGCGCCGTGGCTGACAGTAACTGCGGAGGAAGAGGACGGGTGATTTCTCAACCAGAAGGAGGCTCCTTCTAAAGTCCATAGCAACACGTCTAGACGCCGGTGTCGTGGTTCACCATTGTCTGAAGGCGGGGGCGAGTTTCCTGGTGACGGTTGATCAGGCTCAGCGGAGTCAGAGGGCGATGAGCCGGTAGCCGGTGGATCTGGCTGAAATGGTGCCGGCGCCGGATGAGCCGGTGCCGGAACCGGCTGGGCCGGTGCTGGAGCCGGTTGAGCCGGGGCGGGAACCGGTTGAGCCGGTGCTGGTACCAGCCAGGGACCTGATCCAGCTGCTGGCGCCGGTGCACCTGGTAAACCGCTCGCCCATCCTAAGGTGTGCTGGTAGGGCGTCATAGGTGGAGCGCCCGCTGCTGGTAGAACCGAAGTCAGATGTGGATAGTGTTGGAGCACTTGCTGATGCAGATTTTGCATGTACTCTGATACCTCTAACATCATCTGATTCTGCATTAGGGATTGATGCTGAGAGTTCAGTGCGGGGACAGAGGCATCTGAGGGCGTTCTGGCTGAGGCGGGGTCAGAGAAGAGTGCTCTGCGCTGTTCTGCCAGGCGCTGCTGGTTCTGTTCCCATCTCTGATGGCGCCTCTCCCGGCGAGAAAGCTGGTTCACTGAGTCGGAGTTCAGAGGTAAGTTTCTGACTGGAATTCTGCTGAGGACATCTGCTTGAGAAGGGGGTTCGATGACTGGTAGGTTGCGGTTAAGATGCGGCTGGTAGGCGGCGAGTCCAATGCTACGCCTGAGTGCGAGGTCTGCGTAACTGACTGAGCTGACTGGCTGCTCCGTAGTTGTTTAGGTCAGCGAGGTAGTCAAAGGTCTGGACTCGCGGTTCAACAGGGACTCGGGCATATCCGTAGTTGTTGAGGTCAGCGAGGTAGTCAAAGGTCTGGACTCGCGGTTCAACAGGGACTCGGGCATATCCGTAGTAGTTGAGGTCAGCGAGGTAGTCAAAGGTCTGGACTCGCAGTTCAACAGGGACTCGAGCATATCCGTAACCGTAGCCGCCTCCGTAGTCGCCTGAGTCAGTGAGGGCGTCAGTGAAGTTGCCTCGCTGTCTATTTCGGACTCGAAAGTCACCGATAACCTTGCCATAGAGTCACCGATCACCTTAGGTTCTGTAACGGTATCGGTAATCGGTGAGGTCAGCGAATGCTCCGAACATGCTATGCTTATGTGGCGTGGGCCACCTGTCAAGCCGGAGCCACCTGTCCTCCCCGCTGCCCCCACCTCCCCGTAGCTTGTTGAGGAGGGAGGTGGATGCATTGAGTGTGCCATGAGTTCGCCAGCCATGCTTTGGTGCGTGTCCTCTGACCTCCCCGCTGCCCCCACACCCCCTTGGTTAGGGCGCGGAGTCCAGGCGAGATTCTCACCCGGCTGCTGGCGCTTTCGCCAGTTGGCCACATCAGAGCGGGAAGGAAATTGACGAAGGCCTGGTTTCTGCTCATTCGCCTCATTCTGCATGTCCTGCTCACATGCTGCAATTTTGACCTCGGTCATTTCGCGCACGGCGATCGGGTCGCGAGGTGGTCGGTCAGCCGGTAGAGGTTGTCCCACAGAGGCTGCTCCCGCGGACTCAGCCTGAAGCGCGTTCTCGCTGAATGGCGTGGGCAGCTGGCCGTGCGGGGAGGTCATCACCGTAGCTCCAGACCAAGTGTGTGGAGTCCTGTAGGGGTTCAAAGGACTTCGCGGTCTTGGAGCTGGAGGACTCATGTCGCGCGTCCGTGGTGGGCTCCTGCGGCGCGGCGGTGGCGGGGTCCGGTCTCGAGTCCGAAGCGGGCTTCGCTGGCGCGGAGCTGGAGGGCTCAGGTCGCGGCTTCCTGGCAATTGCAGGATGCCAGGGGAAGGAGAGGTCAAGTTGACATACCGCTGGGGAGTCGCCCTCATGTTTCGCCCTGCACCAGGGGTGTCAACAGTCAGCACCCTTGGTGACGCCGCTCTTGCATGACGCAGGGGCGGATTAGGGTGCGGTTTAGGTACCGTTACAGCCTCCTCCAGGGAAGGTGTCACACAAGCGGTTCCAGAGTCCAGAGCCAGAGGAGTCACGCTGTTAAACTCAGTAGCATCAGCTGACAGGGTCGACTTCTTCTTGGGAATCTGGAAGCTTGGCGCACCTGCTGCTGTCGCAGCCGGTGGCGGCTGACCCGGAGAGGGCGCCTTGTAGGTACCCTTCGCCCCCTTGCCAGTGGTCCCAGTGGCGGCAGCACCTCTCGTGCTGCGCTGGCTGGCCTGTCGTCCCCTTGTACGCCGAGGAGTCGACGTAGGCGACGTTGGAGGTGAGCGTCCCGTGTTAGCGTTTTGCATCATGTCGAAATTAAGAGTGACAAAGTGCAAATCTGACCGTTGGGGAAGTCAAATCTGTCCAATTTGGCAAATCCCCCCAGAACACTCAGAAAAATATTTCCTTGTAGCAGTGGAAGTCGTGGTGAATAACGAAATATGCTTTCCAGAGTGAAATGCAAGTTTTGGTGGCCAAATTTCAAAAATGGAGTGTCGATCGGCAGTTTGGCTAATTTCATCTTGGCGGCCATCCCGGAGCAATCCAGACTAATTGGCCAGGACCCAGTATTGGAGACTATTTTTTTCCTTCAAAGGATATAAAAAAATGGAAAACTATCCTTCTGGGCTCCCGTTTCCTTCTATGTAGTCTGCTGGGCTCAAATTGGTCTAATTTTTTGCTCTGCCGTGCCGGTTGGCCATCCGAATTTAAAATGTAGCGATCTATGAGGACCCAGGTCTCGGGGCCAGGTTCCAAACGACAAAAAACTATCAAGAAACGTCTAGAATTTTTGTGCCTACGTTAAAACGGTCTCCGAGGTCCTCTTTTTCTCAATCTGCCACCGATCCACTTTTCACTCTCCGTTCGGGTCAATCTGGCTGTTAATCCCGGTAGATCTGAGTTGCTGGCGGCTTCTTTTCCCACTTTCTGACCACTTTGCAGCATAACAGTTTTGAAAAATCGCCTGTTTGCATGCAGGGTGAAAGTCAGGGGGCAAAAAGGGCGCAGAGCAATACCACTTCCAAGTGAAGACTTCTTGAGCACGTGACTGTATCCGAGCCTGAGCTCAAGGGTCAGTCAGAGGTAAATCTTGCTTCAATCTTGGGGCACGGGTCCGTAGTCGGCAATGTTGCAGTGTACAAAATTGCAATGTTCTGATACCAGTTGAACAAGGCTACAATTCAAGCAATTGCAATATCTTTATGGCAGGAAAGATTGACCAGTAAATTAACAGGTTGAGCAACAGCTCCTCCAAATAGTTACTTCAAGTTAGAACAGCCTCCAAATGGGCAATATTCAAGTCTTATACTTTCAAGGCGCGCAGTTCATATTCTCTAATCGATCTGTCCCATGTCGGCTGGCATATCATCATCTGCCACCTATACAAATCCTAATCAGAGAATCTGCATTGGGACAATCCTAATCAAGACAGTTGATTTCATTGTCCCTTGCTGATCTTTGCTTTCTTCCTACGAGGAGCCACGTCAAGCCCTTCTTCTTCATCACTGTCACTTCTTATGGAATACTTCAATTGAGTTATATACTCATGTGTCCAACATCTCGGATATTTCCTAGGTTGCCTCTTCGTCTCTTCAGACACCCCAGCCTTATTCTCACCCATTGAAGTCAATCGAGTATCTGACCCATAAGGTTTCTTCGGTGGTGCATGAACAGTCTCCACCACAGAGGCTGGGGCATCCTCAGATATGGCCTCAGACTTCTGCTCGGTAATAGGCTGATCATCGGGCTGAACAGGTGAGGTCGGGGAGGTGCCCTTTGGTACCCAGTGAAGTTCACCCTTCTCATCCATGATCAATTGCAGTCCCAGTCTCTTCAACCTTCGAGCTTCAGCTTGTTCTTCAGCATCGTCAGCTACCAAGTCATCGAACTCGCTGACGTCATCCTCGGTGTCATCATATTCAGGCGAAGTTGGCTCCCATTTCGGACTGGCAGTGTCCATGTCATGTATGACACCCGCGTCATCTTTGTCATCCGAATCTGGTAGCTTCTCCTTACTGTTAGTGACACCTGCGTCATCATTGTCATCAGAATCTGGTAACTTCTCCTTACTCCAGGACACAGCGCCTGTACCCGAATCTTCACTGTTCGTAGACGCTGAGTGTGTAGGCTTACGCCCCTGGTAGGGAATTCCATGATATTCGTCATCGTCAATCACAATCGTCGGATTCCAGTACGCGATCCCAACGCGGCTAATCGGTAATGAGAATGGCGCTACCGGCGCCTTCAACTGAGTGGCGTCTTCTAGAAACCAGCCGCCGCCCCTATTACGCTCCCAGCGGCGTAGCGCACCAGAAGGGTGTACGATAATATGCTGCCAGCTATAATCAAGTCCAGGCTTTCGCTCCCCATAGTACGAAGTCAATGGCTCGGGAGTCCCCTTCCGAGCCCATTGCCATCTCACTGCCCCAGTATGCATAAATACAATATGCCAATCGAATGGCTTGGCCGGGCTATTGTTCCCTGGCACAGTGGCTGCTTCCACTGAATTCATCGGCTGCTTCCACTGACTCCGCATGCGTTGCCCGTTCCGACGACATCTGCGGTTGCGTTACGCAGCAGGCCAAGTTAGTACAAACAGGCATCACAGAACCAACCATACTGACGATAAAATGCACAACAGCGACAATGCGCAACAAATTACGTGTCAGCAAACTTACTTGGGTGTGTCCTCTAGTGTGGCGACGGTTATGTCCTCACTGCTGCCGCCCCATGCGCGCTGCGACCGAAACCACTGCGTTGTTAGCACAAAGTGAATACACATAACATCATATAGAACG
Source organism: Cymbomonas tetramitiformis (assembly GCA_001247695.2). Lineage (NCBI taxonomy): Eukaryota > Viridiplantae > Chlorophyta > Pyramimonadophyceae > Pyramimonadales > Pyramimonadaceae > Cymbomonas > Cymbomonas tetramitiformis. The sequence continues at coordinate 9,370 of LGRX02005094.1, forward strand.
AGAAACTCAAAATTTCAGCGGGGTGAGTTGGCTTTGAACCAACAACTCCCAGCCCGTTGGGCTGGTGAGATGCAACACATATCACCCCCTTCTACTAGTTATACAAAGAATAAGCAACAAGCGGAGCACGCATGCGCGCCAGCACAGCAAATCATACACTCGCAAACAACACTCAACCCTCGCAAACGAGCTACTCGTGCAAACGATAATGACAAAAATGAAAGGCTACAAAAAACACTACAAGTGGGCCGGTGCTTCACACTGCTCTGCTGCTGTTGGCAGCCAGGGATGGTAGTGGCAGTCTCTCATTGTCTGGAAGATGTTATCTTCACTTCTATCTTGTATCTATCTACACGAGTACACGTGAACGGCTCAACGGCTACAGAACAGTACAGGCCGCTGTCGATGAATCTCTGCTCCTTATGATTTGGAACCTGGCCAAATTACCTTACCTTACTTACTTAATCAGCAAAGCGCGAATCCCAACGGGCGACACGGACGAACTTCCGATCTCACGATCGCCAGACGCTAACGATGACAGTGCCACTGCAGTCGCGTACATTTACCGCGACGCCACCCACGCGTGATGGCATGGCATGTTGGGATGCAAAAAGCGAAGCACTGTGAGTCGCGCACATGATCCTACGTTCAGATGGCCTAGTGGAGATCTCTTTTTGAGATCGATCCGCCTAGTATTATATCGATTATCGTCTATCACTGGAGTGTGTGCCGTCAGATCAAAATAAATACCGATCGAATAAAAATGGGTCGGCACTCGGCAGCTTGGCACAGGCTGGCACGAAGATTGATCTAGAATTCCAGAATTCATCGGCCGTGGTCTGTAGTGCGAAGTCGCATGGGGCTGTAGCTGTTGACGTGCAGATAGAAGATGAAAGCCACGCTGAGCCGCCATCACAAATACAAACGCTGACCAGCCCAGAGCAGCATGCTGCACTGTTCTACTTGTATTTTTCGCTGGTGTTCATGTTGTGACTATATTTTGCACGAGTAACTCGCATTTTGTTGTTGGTGAGGGTTTTGTATTGTCTATGAGTGTGTGTTTCGCTGCGCTTGCTCGCATGCGTCCGCATGTTGTTTATTGCATGCCTAGAAAGGGTTGATATGTGTGCATCTCACCAGCCCAACGGGCTGGGAGTTGTTGGTTCAAAGCCAACTCACCCCGCTGAAATTTTGAGTTTCTCGTTCTATATGATGTTAGGTGTATTTACTTTGTGCTAACAACGCAGTGGTTTCGGTCGCAGCGCGCATGGGGCAGCAGCAGTGAGGACATAACCGTCGCCACACTAGAGGACACACCCAAGTAAGTTTGCTGACACGTAATTTGTTGCGCATTGTCGCTGTTGTGCATTTTATCGTCAGTATGGTTGGTTCTGTGATGCCTGTTTGTGCTAACTTGGCCTGCTGCGTAACGCAATCGCAGATGTCGTCGGAACGGGAAACGCATGCGGAGTCAGTGGAAGCAGCCACGCTGCGGAATTTGCTGGTTGTGTTGTTTCGTAGCTAGGTGGTAAATGTTGTGCAGTAACTTGGATAGGCAGCAAATTTTGATTAGAATACTTTCAAGTAAGTTTCAAGATATATGTTTAAACATGTTTAGCTTCCTACTCTGGGATCCCATGCGTTGCTTCACCTCGTGGGCCTGCCCACCGCATGCTTGCCTGAGTGACATGATAGCGACTGCACAGTGCGTTCTGAGTTCAAACAGGTTACTGTGCAAGAATGCGACTAGGTAGCATACATAACGAAATATTCTAGTAGCAGTTCTTGTATGGATGAAAGCAACTACTCATGCCAACGATAACACGTTAGCTAGTCATAGATAACCTGCAAGCATATTGACTCAATGTTTTTGTTGGTCAACGGTTAGTAGTATTTATTTCGCAGATTTAATATGCACCTGATGCACTCTAAAATACCCTAATGCACTCGATAAGTATATATTTCACCTTGCGGTTTATTAGTGTGCTTTAGAGTGGATTCGGATTGTAGTCTAATGCATCCGAATGCACTCTAATCGGCAGATTTAATGCGCACCTAATGCACTCTAAAATACCCTAATGCACTCGATATGTACATATTTCACCTTATGGTTTATTCGTGTACTTTAGAGTGAATTTGGATTGTACTCTAATGCATCCGAATGTAATCCATATCATCTCGTGGTATGGTAGGGTGCATTAGTATGATTATTTTAAGGTGTCATTTGTATTGTACTCTAAATTAACACTAATATACTCTATCGCATGTTAAAATGTGGAAGCGATAACATGCGCGGCTAGGGTGTAGTTAGGGTGTATTAGTGCGTGCATTAGTGCGTGCATAGTTAGGATGTATTCGATTGCTATGGGTGCTATTTGGATATTATACATCCTAATGCACACTAGAATCACTCCCTAAATTGACACAATGCCCCCCCGATACTTGAGATTGCACTCTAATATTTTAGGGTACCTATCCATATTAGTGTACGACTAGGGTACACAGGGATTGTAGTGCTGATGCATCGACGGCGCCCATTGAAAAGACACCAGCGAGCTCGCCACCCCCAGAGAAGGTGCCCCAGCAGTCAGCACCACCCTCGACCCTTCCCCCACGAAAGCGACAAGATCGCCACCCGGAGGACTCGCAGAATTGGCGCGTTCGCGCAGAGTACTCCTCAAAGTACATCGAGAAGTTCGGGCCCTTCGACGTGGACGCCTGCTGCGACTTCGGCGGACGCAACAGACAAGCGGATCGATTCTGGACTGACTGCCTCTCTGAGAAATGGAGGGGTCTTCGGGTTTGGTGTAACCCTCCATACAACTCCAGCCACATTACTGTGGAGGCGATTCTGAACAAGTACATCGCAGAATGGAAGGCGGACCCGGAGAACACTTCTGCAGTCTTCGTCCTGCCAGATCACCAGTCCAAGCTCCCCGCGTGGCGTAAGCTATTCAGGAAGGCTAATATGCAGATCGTGGAGGTCGTCCCTACTCACGATGACAAGGGCGAGCCCAATCAGTTCTTCGAGAACCCAGACGGGAAGGCCTTTGATCTCCGCTGGCCTGTCTTAATAGTGCACGCTCCTCCCGCCAAACCACAGCCGGCACGCGTGAGACATCCACGAGCGACCCCAGCTGTGATAAGAACGGGTGAGGCAGCGGACTTCAGAGACACGATCTCCCAGCAGTCGGACTCGAAGTTCCTGCGTGCGCTGAAGGCGGAGTACACCCGAGAGGGGTCACTCCGTTTACTACGGGAAAAGGTGAAGGCGGCGCCACACCAGTGCTTACAGGACTTTAGGCTGGTGGGTGAAGTAGTTTGGAGAACTGCGGCGGGAAGATATCAGTTGGTGCTGGGGGAGGATTCTCCTCTTCGGGAGGTGGTAATTCGCCATGCTCACGAGTCACTGTCCTCAGGTCATACTGGAAGAGACAAAACTCTGGAAAGAGTGCTGCGACGCTTTTGGTGGCGTGGTGCTGCGGACGACGTGGGCACCTGGGTTGCATCCTGCGCGGTGTGCCAGTCGGTGAGGCCGCGAGGAACTTACCCAGATGGATTGCTAAATCCTCACAGCATCCCGAATAGACCGTGGCAAGATGTCGCAGTGGACTTCGTCACCGGCTTACCAGTATCAGAGAGAGGCAATGACGCCTTTGTGGCCTTCACGTGCAAGCTGACGAAGATGGTCCACGTCATACCGATGAACTTCGGCGACAGCTCTGCGGCCAGAATCTACTTCGATTCGGTGTGGCGCTTGCATGGTGCGCCCATGAAAATTGTCTCTGACCGCGACCCGCGGTTTCAGGATGCCTTCTGGCAAGAGCTTATCCCTACAAAATAGGGATTATTCCAAAGGCTTGGACGGCACCATTCCGGACGCCCGGAACCGTCCTGAAAATATTTGGTAAAATTCCAAGCCTTTGGAAACCGCCAGGAATTGCAAGGTGAAGCTTTGGGTTTTCCCCTAGGAGTCCTATGGGGTTCCAAGCCGATGGTCCTACGGGGTTCCAAGGGGCTGGACCGAAATTTGTTAGTCCAATGGGTCCTGGTCGATTCCAAGCCGTTGGACCTATGTCCTCGGATTACGTATGACCGAAGTCGTCGGTCCAAGGCGGTTCCAACGGTTTGGAATTCATTTTGGATAATTCCAAGCCTTTGGAACTTTCCAGTCTGAGGTCGGCAGTCTGAAATCGGAGATTCAACGGCTTGGAACCCCATTGGACCGGTCTCCGCGCAGCACGGGCGTGGTTTCAAAAGATTCCAAGCCTTTGGAACTTGCTAGTACGAGTAATGAAGCTCGAACCCGGAGGCTCAACGGCTTGGAACCCCATTGGACCGGTCTCAGCGCAGCACGTGCGAGGGTTTCAAAAGATTCCAAGCCCTTGGACCTTGTTAGTACGAGGAATGAAGCTCAAACCCGGAGGCTCAACGGCTTGGAACCCCATAGGATCGGTCTCTGCGCAGCACGGGCGTGGGTTTCAAAAGATTCCAAGCCCTTGGACCTTGTTAGTACGAGGAATGAAGCTCGAGCCCGGAGGCTCCACGGCTTGGAACCCCATAGGACCGGTCTCTGCGCAGCACGAGCGCGGGTTTCAAAAGATTCCAAGCCCTTGGAACCCCATAGGCCCAGTCTCTGGGCAACACGGGAGCGTGTTCCGAAATTCCAAGCCCTTGGAACTTCCCGATCTGAGAGCGGAACGCTATGAGCAAGTGCTTGATATATAGACTGATAATTCTCTGGACCGATCATTCTTGCTACGTGCAGTTCAAGACCGTCCAAGCCTTTGGAACGATTATGGAAGTGATATCTTATGGTGGCCAGGCTTAGTCCAATGGTTTGGAACCGCTTCGGAACTTGCGTTTGACGGATTCCAAGGCGCATCCAAGCCTTCGGAACCCCTTTGGAACTCCAGGTAAGTTAGTATTATCTGTACAATGCGTGTTATATATTACAGTATATTTACAACTGAACGACGATCGCTCTTATATGGAAGATGCGTTTTGAATTGGAAGATTTTTTGAAGGTCATTGTTTTGATGTTTTTTACATTATTTTAAACATATCATGCCCCAAAAATAGGGTGGTTATAATTTTGAAAGTTTTCTCATCGTACGAGGCGGGGTTTTCAGAATTCTTACGATCGCACTAGTCACATCACTAGTGCGATCTGACTTCGCACTAGTCACGCGACTAGTGCGGACTCAAGCGACACACGGCCGTACGGGGCACCCGGCGATGAACCAACGACATTCCGGTCACTCATGATCATTTTGGAAGCATTTCAAACCAAAAACAAAAAAATGAAAAATTTGGAAGAAGTGACTTCTTCCAATTCAGAGCGTTCGTCGTTACTGGTAGGTTCTGACTTGGCAGCACGTGGTGCTCAACGAGACCGATACACTAAGTGAAGTGACTTGGAAGAACAGATTTCTGGGTCAGATCTGACCCAGAATCGACGTCAAATGGTAGGGTTCAACGCGCATATTGTACGCACACCGTTCGATATGACGAATAATGACATGCGGCCGCATTATAGGTCATTTAGTATGGTCGTGGGCAATGTTTCCTCACGCGCACGACTTCCTACACTTAGTTTCCCCGCCGAAAACAGCAGCAGAATGAGCATCTATATAGGGTGCAAAAGTGGCAAAAAACAGTTGTTTATGCCCGTGTTTTTTTAGGTTTTGGGTATGTTAACTGCAGAGGAGTTGAAGGGGAGGCACGTGACAACCCCTGGCTATGTTTTTAAAGTCGAAGGCATAGAGTTCAAAGGACGGGTGACCGGTGTCGACCACGACCACGAAGCTAGTGTCACTGTCAAGTATGATGATGGAACAACATATTGGTTCCCTATTGAGTCAGTTGAGCGTTGGTTAGTTGATGATGTGTCAGGCGATGAGTCTGAGGACAATGATAACACCGTTGATGAAGTCGAGGTTGCTGAGACGTTGGCTGGAGTTACGACTTCCGGCGCGTCCCGTGGTATTGGTTCTAGGAACCGTGCTGCTGAAACTCCCGCAGAGTCCACGGAGGATCGGAAAGTCAGGCTAGATGCCGAGAAATATAAGGAGGGCATCGCAAGTGGGATTAGCGAGGGGTTCAAAGAGGACGCCCGTGCTCAGACCCGTGCCGCTGACTTCAAGTGTTTTGCTGATAGTGACACTTTCTACCCACCTCCTAGCGACTATATCCCAGGTCTTCAGAAAGACTTTGTCGCCAACAAGCCCGCAGATATAGAGGAGGGCATGTGGTATGTCATGCGACAGTTGCTACCCATCAGGGAGTACTGGACCCCACTGTCACAGTTTTCAGAGCTGTACGCTGAAGTAAAAAAGGCTGGTGAAGATAGCAATACTAATAAGCCAGAGGGGCAGCGACATAAACGCTACCTAGGGAAAGGGAAACAACGCCCTTGGAAGAAGGGTTGGGTTAGTATGAAAGGGTTGATCTTATTCCATGCCACCCTACTGCTGATGGTTTTGAACAAGCGCGCTAGCCACGAGGAACATTTTTCGAGCGACCGCCTAGTGCGCTCAGTAGTAGCGGATACTTATGCCCAAATACCTTGGGAGCAAACCTTTCGTTTCTTTTGTCCCTACAATATCACTTTGCTTCGACAAAATCTCGCGGGGTCAGCAGGGTACAGTCCGTACGCGAAGTACGATCTCATTCGTGCTACTTTATCACGCAATATCAACATACTTTCTATCCCTCCTAAGGTGTTGTCATATGACGAGGGTGGCCGACCTTGGCAAGGGAAAGGAGGCCATGGCGTGACAGTTCACTACAACTCGAACAAACCAAACAAGCGTATGACCATGTGTTTTATGTTCGCCGCCTTTGGCATTCCTTATGCGTGGGAATTTTACACTGGGGCTGATTCTAACACTTTCAACGAAGAACTTTACAACACAGTAGAGGAGAAAGCCTATGGCAAGCACACTAGCCGTATCCTTAGGCTTTACAAAAGCATCATTACAGCAGGGAACCCTAAGAAACGGTACGAGGACCTGAGCATCCGCACAGAAGGGCACTCCCTATACATGGACAACCTGTTTGTTTCTATTTTTTTGTTCTATATTCTATGGAAAGTTTACAAAGCTGGCGCTTGTGGTACACACCGCGAAAATAATAAACTTCCGAACCTGTCTTGGGGAGCTACCTTCCAGCGAGGTGAGATCTAACCATTGTTTTTGCATCTTTCGTTCCTCCCCCCACTCTGTTGATCTCTTCGTTCACTCACATCGTTTGGTGAGGACGTGTGTGTTCGTTCGCAGGGGCATACAAGTGGGCCACCACTATCTTTCACAATATTTGTTTCCTTTACGTTGAGTATGGCGATAACAAGATCGTCCGCTTCCTATCAACAATTCATTCCTCTCCAGAGAATAACCCAGGTAAATTCAAAGAGAGGTGGGACTCCGATACTCGTAAATACGTCAGAGTTTTTTTGCCGCAGATAAAACTTGACTACGACGCTGGTATGGGCGCAGTAGACCTGGCAGATATGCTCGAGTCGTTTGTTAGGATACTGTTCAAAACACGGCGCCCTTACATGGTCAACTATTTCTGGCACTTTGAAATGGCAGTCACTAGCTCACATCAGTTTTGCAAGTTACTCTACGGAGCGGAGGCATACAAACGCCGCTCTATGCGCGACGACATACGTGCACTCGTGAGGTGTATGTTAGAGTATGGCGGCACTATGCGGGAATTGGAACGTGTCGACGGCGCGCAAAAGAGGAAGCGTCGATCCAATCAATTTCTGGATGCGGCTAAGCATCCCCCCACTGAGTATGAACGAGGTCGTTGTTTTTACTGCCGCAACGACAAGAAAAAAACTTTTCGAGGCTGTCAAACCTGCGAGGCCCTGCTGTGCTCCCCAGAGTGTTGGACTAAGTATCACGATGAGTGCGCTTGAGCAGTTGGACGCTTGAACCATCTGTGAGTAGCATACACGGATGAGAGTGACTCAGGTCACATGCGCCTAGGATGTTCCCACCGCTGCAAGAGTGGGTGTGCCTATAAAGGTGCTCGGACTATTTACTTGTTTTTTGCTGTATTATGTGACTCTGGTTGAGTTTTATGTTCGTTTCTTTTACGGTGTACAGCGAACGATAGCAGATCGGAGTAACACATTCATTTCTAACTCATTTCCAAACTCATCTGTGGTTTTAAAGCTCCGAGGAGGGGCCTAGATATTGTATATTATTAGTATGTTGATATGTACAGCGTTACGAGCTCGCTTACTTGCTATATCATAATGTATAACAACACCCAAACCCAAACCCAAACCTGCGAGTAACCCTAGAAAATCACGAGTACAGAGGGGTTTGGGTTTCATCCTTGTGAGGTCCGCATGCCTTCATAGAGGTTGCACAGGCTTGGTCACCCTTCCCCAACACTATATGAAAGCATTGTATGCTGTTCCATGCATCGTGGGGTGCCCATACCGTTTTCTACAAATGGCGTAATAACATTTTCTTTTTTTTCAGCTGCAAATTTTTACGGTTTAGGGTTATTCGGACCACCATAACTCGACGAATTCTGACTGCATTTCTGTGTTTGATATCTTAAAATGACGGGCTAAGAGTCCTCTTTTAGTGACTTAAATTTCAGCCCCAATGGATAAACAACGCGTACGGCACGATCAAAACAGTAAACCCTATCATTTTCCGGTTAAAAAACACCAAAAAAGTTTCATCTGTTTAGGATCCAAGGCGCCCGTAGTCCCGGGTCCACTGTTGACCTTGTTCTGAGCAGAGTGCTACTCCGAACGAGGCTTGCCTCAAATCCGGCGACGCGTTAAAGCGGCATGCACCATCGAAGAAAAGCAATCCCTTTCGTGGGGCTGAGTCTGGCTCGTGTCCCTGTTCGAGACAACAACCACACCAGAGCACTCTTCCTTTCAGGAGAAATGCTCCTCGAAAATCGCACCCCGGTCTCTACCGGGCCCCAATCTTGTGGAAAGGGATGGACGATTTTCGAGCCTGGCCACTTCCGGTGTGCTACTCGTGTAGAGTAACCCACCCGTCGTGGTCAGTACTCTAACCGTCCAGCATCCCCATGTTAAAGGGAGGCTTCTATGACGGACGGGCACCAGGTGGTCCGTGCAGGCAAGATAATTGGCATTAATTGCCTGTATTTGCGAAGCACTCCAATTTAAGATATGCATTCCAAAGTCCGAAACCCAGTGTTCCGAAGCTGACCCACGAAATCTAACGTAGAGCAAAAAAACAAATCCGAATTCGAAATCCAGGATCCCGAAGACTGAAATCTGAAATCTAACGTAGAGCAAAATCAGCCAAATCGAAATTTCGAAAATCTAACGTAGAGCAAAAAACAAATCCAAAATTCGAAAATCCAGCATCCCGAAGACTGAAATCTGAAAATCTAACGTAGAGCAAAATCAGCCAAATCGAAATTTCGAAATCTAACGTAGAGCAAAAAAACCAAATCCAAAATTCGAAAATCACTTTCCAGGTCAATTTAACGTGACCGATACATTAAGTGATGGCTCTAAAGGTGTTCCAAAGGCTTGGACGATGCTTGGACTCTTCTTCGTGGGGGAATCCAAGGTTGTTCCAAAGGCTTGGACGGGGCTTGGATATTGTTAAACAATGGTTCCAACGGCTTGGACGGGATTTAGAACTCACCGAGTCGGACGATGCATACTCAATCGGGCTGAAGAAGTTTTCACGGATCTTCCGGAGCATCCGTTCGGCATGGTCATGAAGATATGTGTCATCCTCGTGTTCTTCCTCTTCGTCCGTCTCTGATGGTGGATCCGTCTCACCGTCATCATTCACACTTTCGGCACCGTCAAGAGAGTCGTTTTCTTCATGATCTCGGTCATTGGAGAGGCGTGCGACGGGCGGATGTAGGATCAAATGCCGCTTAATCTGTTTTTTGGAGTAGCAAAATCGGAGTCTGCATTGATCGCATGGGCATGGAGTGCCTTCCGCGTTCTCGTTTCGAGCTAGTCCACGCCTTTGCCTAGCCATTATTCCTGCGAATCCATGTAAGAAGTGTGAGTTGTCTGACCGGACTTGTAAGGTTTTCAGATGCATTCCGGGCGCCCGGACCCATGGTCCGGCGCGTGGGAACGTAGTTCCGGGCGGTCGGAATTAAATACCTTCAACATTCGGCAAAAGCCCGGTTTGTCACCTTTACATCAGGGTTTCTACGTTTTTAGGCACAATCCGGGCGCCCGGACAGGCCAGGGATTACGGTGTCCATCGGTTTGGAAAAGCCATCTTAAAAATCGACTAGGTCCACTTCTGGGGATTAATCCAGAGGCTTGGAAGTCCATTGGAACTGGACATTTGCTCCCACTTGAAAAATTCCATGCCTCTGGAATTCCAAAGTGAATCATTGGAATCGCACAAAGTTTTTTAGAACGTTTTGAGGATTGCAAAAATCACCTAAGGACCAATATTCCAACGGGTTGGCCCACTCAAACCAATGGCATGGAACTTTTTTGGTAAAAATCGACTAGGTCCACTTCTGGGGGTTTATCCAAGCCCTTGGAAGTCCATTGGAACTGGACATTTGCTCCCACTTGAGAAATTCCATGCCCCTGGAATTCCAAAGTGAAGCCTCTTATTTCAAAGCTTAATACTTGGCTGTTTTTTGTGTAAAAAGCCCAAAAAACAAAATTTCGGAAAATTTTCTGTTTTTTTGAAAAGTGGACATATGTTTGGCCCCGATGTTTTTGATATGCAGCGACGTGAAAAATGCAGAAAAATTGTTTTCTACCGTCAATTATGCACATCTTACGGGAAATTTCTAAAAATAGAGCTGCGACGAATTCTGTAGAAGGACTTGCTCCAAAAATAAAAAGCAACAGTCCAGAAAACAGAAATATACAGTATAGCGATGGACTGCTCAGATCGAAGATTAAATTGGATTCGTCGTGCACGAATGGTTGGATCGACTGCTCAGTCTTTCGCCGTACGTAGTATAATCGCGAGTAATCGCGAGTAATCGCGAGTAATCGCGAGTAATCGCGAGTAATCGCGAGTAATCGCGAGTAATCGTTAGTAATCGCGAGTAATCGCGAGTAATCGCGAGTATCGCGACCTTTGAAGACGATGGATTTTCAAATGGCTAGACGAACGGTACTCTGTGACTGTGGACTGTGGACACAGTGAAGACCCGACACTTTACAATACGGAACTTCATATTTCACCTCAACGCCGTCGAAGACTTGCAGTATTGTATGTCCAGGTTTGTACTGTAATTATCTATATGAGCTTAGCCGTGTCTTCTTTCTTCTCATTTTTCGCAAGATTACTTTGTGGAGATCTGCAGGAAATTCTCCGGTGACGCTCGGGTCCGGGACGTAAACGCGATTCCAGGAAGTCTGAAAGATCTCTGCGGCGGAGTTATTCAAACGGTACGGGCTCAATTCGCTGTGACACTGAGAATGCCGCAACGACAGTTCTTGAACGTACCTGCCGTTATCTAGCAGCCTTGCATGTTGCGCGCGCAGAGTTGTTTTCAGCATTTTGTTTGAAAACAGTTCAGCATCATCGTAGTAGCAACACCGTATCATTAATCCCACAAACCTGCACTTTTAAAAATAGCGTCAGCCCAAAATAGTACCGATGCTCGAGAATCGGCCATAACACGCCGGTATGTTTTCCACATATGCGTGTAGAACTGAGCTTTGTGTTTTACTTTTTCAGGGATTGGTACCGCCCGGGTCGAGAATTGCTCTATCGCAGGTAAGACTGTTTAAACGTTGGATCTGATTTGCGTTTCGTTGACTGAAGTTTATTATTTTACTTGCGGTTCGGCGTCTGATGAACGCTGATTTTGTTCTGTTTTACGGCATGTTCGCAGGTCGTGTTTCAAGTGCGTCAGTGCTTGCAATTAGCGGAACAGATTTCAATTTAAAAGTTTCAAACTAATTAGAGTAGTTTTAAGAGTAGTTTCGAAAGCTTGCAGCTTTCGGTAGAATCCCTGACTTGTGATAGCATTATTAGCCTGAACCTAGATCCCACGCACTTGTAACTCTGTCAAGTAATGTTATTTATCCAATGATGATGACGTATTTGCAACTTAGCATCGCAACCTTTAAACTTTCTGTGTACAGCATGCACACGACATCATAATAATGTATGTGTGCAAAGAAACATGAAAACAATGTAGCAACAATTGCAAGTGTATTTTGGAACTGCGCAGTACCCCTTAACCCTGCATACCTGCATATTCTCACTGTAAATGTATTTGGAGCCATGGTTCCAAGTCTTTGGAACCATGTCCGTTTAAGCCTTTGGAGCCATATATGTTTAAGCCTTTTGGAAACGTTGTTCCAAATCGTTGGAAATGCGGTTCCAAGCGTTTGAAATTAATGAAATGTATGAAGCAAAATAAATGTATTTGGAACCATGGTTCCAAGCCTTTGGAACCTGTCCGTCCAAGCTTTTGGAAACATTGTTCCAAAGCTTTGGAACAATGGAACCTGGCCATGCAATTCTCGTTTAACAGATTCTAAGCCCCGTCCAAGCCCTCGGAACTCGCTTGGAACCTTAATTTAACAGCTTCCAAGCCCTTGGAATCACGTTGGAATCTCTGTTTAACTGAGTCCAAGCCCTATCCAAGCCCTTGGAACCCCCTCGGAAACTTCTTTTGACGGAGTCCAAGACCCGTCCAAGTCTTTGGAACCCCTTTGGAACCTGTTTTTTTGCAGCGTCCAAGCCCTTGGACCCTCCTCGGAATCACCGTTTGGCAGAGTCTAAGCCCCGTCCAAGCCTTTGGAACCCCATTGGAATGCCCGTTTAATAAGGTCCGAGCCCCGTCCAAGCATTTGGAACCCCCTTGGAATCGCCAATCTAAAAAAATCCTATGGGAATCCAAGCCGATGGTCCAAGCGGGTCCAACGGGGTTCCAAGCCGACGGTCCAAATGGGTCCTACGGTATTCCAAACCGACGGTCCAACGGCTTGGAAACCGATTGGAATTTTATGTAAATTCCAAGGGGGTTCCAAGGGCTTGGATAGCAAATGTCCAGGTCCAAGCCCTTGGACCGCGGCTTGGACGGGGCTTGGACCTGGACATTTGCTGTCCAAGCCCTTGGAATTCCCAGTGTTAACGCCAACGCCTCTCAAACACATACCTGTCCTACCGGGTCCTATGGGGTTCCAAGCCGACGGTCCAAGCCCTTGGAATAATCCTTATTTTGTAGGGTATGAGGCTGATGGGCGTGAAAGTGGCTCGCACCACTCCGTACAACCCTCGGTCTGACGGACAAGCAGAGCACAGCAATCGGGTCATTGAGGACATGCTCAGGTCCTTCGTGGACGCTAATGTGGAGGACTGGGATTTGTTTACCACTAACGTGGAGTTCGCGATCAATGACTCCAGAAGTGAATCTACTGGCTTCACGCCGTTTGAGCTGGTGTTTGGATTCTCGCTGCTGTCGCAGTTGGACCTTTTCCTGGAGGCCGCGCAGTCCACCGCTGGACGACGAACAGGGGGAGTAGGTACCGCCCACGAAGTGGCCGCGTAATTTTCGTCGCAGCTGCGGGACGCCAGACAGCGGTTAGAGCTGGCTCAACAACGACAGCGCGAGCAGTTTGATCGCAGGCACGGACAGCGGGAATATGCTGTCGGGGATCTGGTCTGGATAGAGGCGAAGCATCTTACCGAGAAAGTAATGGATCGCTCCATCTGTAGGAAGTTGACCAAACGCTGGCATGGACCAGTCCCCGTGACCGAGCGCTTCTTCAGCGATATGCAAATGACTATGCCAGAGGCCGACAGAGGAGCCCCAGTAGCCTACCGCTTACGCCTCCCCCTCACTGGCGGATACACGACGTGTTCGCTCAACATCGCCTCAAGCCATACACCAGCGGTCAAGACGCTTTCGCCGCGCGCGATCACCTGGCAGTGCCTGAAGAGGTGGTAGTGGACGGTCAGAAAGAGGCACACGTCGAACGCATCCTCGCACGTCGAGTGCGGTCTGTACGCGGGAAGGAGGTGGAAGAATGAAAAGGTCGCTGGACTGGCTACTCCAAGGCCCACGACCAATGGAGGACCCGTGACAAACTCGAACGCGGAGGCCCACTTCAACAGCTTCGTAAATTCGAGCAAGCGAGACTGCGCATGGAATCACAAGTTCGCGACGAAGCCACCCGGCGACGTGAGCAACGTGGCCGTCATTCTGCTCAAGCTGGAGTGACGCTGGCTCACCTCATCACCAACCCCTGCGATGAACTGGACCAGCTCGAACAGATGGAACATGATACCCCTCTGCCGTGGGAGCGTCAAGAACGCACAGAAGATGGGTCGTTGGCACTGGTGACAGAGCTAATGGCGATTCAGACAGAAGCAACCCGTGTGCCCAGAATCCTTGTACTTTTCAGCGGCACTGGTTCGGTGGAGAGAGAGTTCCTAAATTGCTTCCCCACCGCTTCAGTGGTGACCCTCGACTCCGAGCACATCTGGCATCCCACTCATGTGCAGGACATCTTACAGTGGACTACAAAGAATACCCGCCTGGATTCTTCGATGTCGTTTGGGCAAGCCCCCCCTGTAGGCAGTACAGTCAAGCGCGCACTACTGGAGGACCCCCTGATCTTCCTCAGGCTGACAAAACCGTGCGGCGAACATTGCAGATCATCGACTACCTGGAGCCGAAACACTGGCTCATGGAAAACCCCAGAGGTCGTTTCCCCAACGCGTTGCGGCTTCGCCCCATGATGCGCCAGCTTCCCCCCCCCGCTGGTGTGTACCTACTGCATGTACGGTACGCAGTACATGAAGCCCACTTGCATATGGACGAACTCAGCACCACCCACGCCCTTGCTACGCTGCACTGCTTCGACACCATGTGCGTGCAGATGGGCGACCGGCAGTCATCCGGAAACTGCTCAGCTGGGACCCCATCCGCAGCAGACTGGAGCGGGTCAATCCGCGAGTGTATACCCTGTACCAGCGCCCCTGCCGCGACAACTTTTCCGACATCTACGCCTCCGCAAGACTGAAGGCCCGATTTAGATTCCAAGAGGCACCCTTCTTTATGAAAGTGGTGCCCTGGTAGCGGTAGGCGAATTGTGCTCGAAGAGGAACCAGAGAACCTAAGAACTGGAGCCAAGAAGGAACCAGAGAACCTAAGAACTGGAACTTGGATGGGTACCTTAGCGGAGTGATCCCACGAGGTAGACCACTCCTAAGGGGGGGAGAGTTGTGCCCGGAGGCACAGCGTGAGCCGATATGTCTATGCGTCTGTATGTGTGTCATCGGGAGTAATCTGGGATTGACACGATGACAGCGAAATTGGGCTTGAAATCACGATGAGAATGAGTACCAGATGTCCGGGGTATGACACTATGACACTATGTCACTATAGTAGTATGACAGTACTGTGGGGTGGTCATCGTGGCACTTAGTCAGATCCTCGGGGAATGGCCAGATTCGCATCGGGATCGGAAAGACAATGAAATCGAATATCAGATGTCGGGGGTATGACAGTATGACAGTATGACAGTATGACAGTACAGTAGTATGACAGTACTGTATGGCAGTCATCGTGTCAGTCCGTCGACGTAACATCTGAATCGAGAATGACGAATCGGAATTAGA
>LGRX02005095.1:0-76708 GCA_001247695.2 Cymbomonas tetramitiformis
CGGCCACTTTATGGGGTACTGGCGGATCGCTGTGAACGGGGACGGCCACTGGAATGATTTGGATGATGGGATGTGGCTGTCCCTGTGGTACCCTTCTGGCGGGTACTGCCTCTTTGAGGGCGTCGGGGATTCGTCTGCGGCTGGCTCTATTTATGTCCAGTGCCTTGGGGCTTTTTCACCTGCCGGGGGCCTGGTGATCGACACCCACTTTATGGGGTACTGGCATCTCGTTGTGAACGGGGACGGCCACTGGAATGATTTGGATGATGGGATGTGGCTGTCCCTGTGGTACCCTTATGACGGGTACTGCCTCTTTGAGTGCGTCGGGGATTCGTCTACGGCTCGCTTTTTGGGAGTGTCTTGGATTCGTCTGACGCTAGCTCCCTCTCCGTGTACAGTGCTCATGGTTATTACACATGCCGGAGGACTTGTGTTCTTTGACCTTGATATGAAGTACTGGCGGATCGCTGTGAACGGGGACGGCCGCCGGGTGGAAGTGGGTTTTGGGAGGCGGTTATCCCTGTGGTGCCATTCCGGCGGGCACTGCCTCTTGGAGAGCTCGGTAGATTCGTCTGTCGTGCTGCGAGGAGAGGCAGAAGGTGGTGAAGTACACCTTCTGTGTTTTCCCTTGAATTTTGTGGGGAGCACTTAGGTGCCCGCATGTTTCCTTTTTTTGACATGGGGTGTCCATGCTGTGTGGTGTGACTGCATTCATGACATAACCATGGACCAACAGGTCCCATCCATCGACCGGGAGCCACTGGGGGGCATGCCAGCAGGGTCCGCTTACTCCGTAACCCAGAGACCAACAGTTGTTTGGCGACGATCGGTCACATCGTATCATCTTTCCATGCTGCTTTGCATTTGGGTTGGGAATATGTATGCGTTTGTGGTATCTTGTCACGGCCCCGCCCTGCTCTTGATTTGCTTTTCACATCCACTGGGATGATGATGGGCTGGCTTTTGTTGGCCGATCTCATGCCGTTCAGTGTGTGGGGGGGGTTACTGGGGGCCTGCCAGGTCGCCTCCAGTGGGCACGTAATTTCCCCGGCTGTGAGGTACACTGCAAAGGACGTATACGGGCAGGTGGCATGTGCAGCTTCGGAGGTAAACGTGACCGCCACCCTACAGGTGGAGGACGACGCCGCCGGTCTCTTCGGTTCCCGAGTCGCACCCCATCTCCGAGGTGCCCCCTTTCCCCCCGAAGGCCTTGGAGCCTGGAACGCTGTCGCACATGCGCTCCACCCCCTTTTGCCCCAAGGGGAATGGCCCGCCCCATCATTGGCAGCGAACACGGTGCAGGAATAGACATGATCCTACGGTGTTGAAAAGTGGATGGTATACATGTGAGGTTGTGCATGGCAACACATGGCAGCAGATCCATGCGATGGGCGCTCCGCATAAAGGGGAGTTGTGTGGGTTGTGCCCGGATGTGCAGGTTCTGATGGGGCCACCTTTGACAGGCTGACACTCATAGGAGATGTTGGGGAGGAGGTTACTCTCTTGCTCACCCCGGATGCTGAGGTGTGGTCTTTCGTTATCCGTTGCTCGCCCGGCTGTGCCCACAACGGGAGACGCGTAATTTGCGGCGGGCACGGCGTCAGAATTCTTGTTTAGGGCATGCGGCGAGCACCGAAGCATCCGCCGCTTTGAGCCCTTACGTGAGAAGAGTTTCCAACAGAGAGTCGTTGCTACTTTCCTCCTGTCGCCATGCATCAACCTTCTACTTTATGTGATCCATGGAGCCACTTGTCCGGTCTTCACCGCATAAAATACCTCAAGTGTATGGTCAGGATGCACCTTGGAAGATGCCTCAAGTGTGAGGTCAGGATCCACCTTGTGTTTCCAGTGTGAATTTGGAACGTGTTTTGGAAGATGTTCCTGCCCTGAGATCTGGGTCGTTGACCTAATGACCCACAGGGATGGAGTCCCCGAAGCATGGAATTCCATCTAGTTCACTCCCCGCCTGCCCCTCCACCGTTGCCCCCGTTGCCACTTGCTCCACCATCACCAACACCTCCCACCCCCATCCCCCTAGAGCCACCCCATCCAAGCCCCTCTCCACCACCAAATGCGCCACCTCCATTGCATCCTCTACCACCACCACCTCCGATGCATTCACTCAACACCCCACTCCCTCCGATCTCAAATGCTTCTCACCCTCCGGCAGCGATGCCTCCAGCAGAGACGTCTCCGGCGCCCCCTCGCCCTGACCTGAGGCCCATGGATACCGCACAGGTGGCCACCTCGGAGGCGGGGCTGCAACATATGTCGCACATGCGAGTCACATTATTGTGTGCAACAGTGGCGCTCATGCAGGGCATCGTTGGGCCGCAGTGCCGGCAGGACTAGAGCACTACAAATTATAGCATTTGGCACGCCCTTCCTAGGATGATATCGTATTGGTCGATCGGCGGGGGAAGATGATGGTGTCGCGAACTTATGCACGAAGCGTCCACACAAAGCATAACTCTCTAGCCCTACTACTAAACAATCTTACTTATTGTCAGCGCTTCTATAATACTAGCTCAGCTCTGCATATGTTGCCTTATATGACTGCACAGTTGGCTTGCTACTGTAACTACACAAAATCTCAAAATTTTTTGATATCTCCTTCCTCTTTTCACAACTTATGCAAGCTCTTTTTCTCAACATCCCCCATCTGTAGCTGCCACTGGTAGCACAGACATTAAACAAGAGCTTGCTCAGCATCTTCTGTTGTGACACCGTCCATCGCGAACTTGCCCATGCTGAAGGTAAACATACCCACTCCAGAAGCTTCTCCTCCTCGTAGCATCCTGGCCCGTGTCAGAGGATTCCGAAACACCATGACCCACATGCATCTTCTGCCAATAGGCCCATGTTCTAAGTGCCCAATCACATGTAAGCGTCCAGCGTGACACAACTTACGAAAGTATTGTGCCCTGCTTTCTGTCATATCTGTCATGTAGTGCGATGGCACATGAATACAAGCCACCACTCGGCTGGCCAGCACTGCCAATGGCAACGCAATATCCAACACTGCGAACCAGGGTGAGGTCACCACCGCGTCACACACCCCATACTTTTCCTTCCAGGCGCGATAATTGCCCGGTTGTAAAGCATTAAGGGCTTCGTGCCATTTCAGCTGCGGGTTCCAATCATTATTCATAACCTTCAGGTGAGGCCATTCCAGTGACATAACCTTGCCAATGACACCTGTGCCAGCCCAGGGATCCCAGACCTGTGTGATCTTCTCCCAAGTCACCTCGTGCGCCAAACGTCTGACCTCCTGAGGAACTGTCATCACCAACTCTAAGCCCCAATCCAGTTGACTGGCAATTTTCACCTGAGCTCTGCTCAACTGCGTGACATCCCCTCTCTTCTGTACTTCCTCGGGGCTCATGGCCTGCACCGTGGACGCCTTGCGGAGGCTTCTCGCGCGAGTGTGTTGTTCTGCACACTTTCTGCTCAGGATGGTACGATGGCCCTCATGCCAGAATCCTGGCATCACGTCTGTAATCACTCGGCTGATCTCCTCCTGGTTTCCCCAGGCCACTCTGTCAGGGAGATCCCCCATGCTCCCTTCTTTCCTGAGCATCTGCCGCGATGTAAGCGCCTGCCATGGGTCTTCACGCCCCGGCTTCACTGCACGATGTGGACCCACGTCTGCAGGCAACAATACCACATCTGAGCCCAACTTCTCTCTCAGCTGCAGCTCCATGGCAGCCATCTTCTCTACGATCGACGTACTCACCTCGGCGGCAGCTGCCACCACGGTCCCACCCAAGCACTTGGGACATTGCCAATCTCCTTCAGGTACTCCATCCAGCGCTGGACTCAGACACCACGTGTGATAACCACGGTTACCGGTGTCACACAGCAACATGGCTGCCTCCCCATCTGTCCGCATGCACGCCTCACACGCGAGGTGCTTGCTGGGGATGGCTGCACTGCAGTCGTATTGATCTTTCACTTGCAGGTGACATGGTGCGATATTCTGCACTGTGCTCTTCTCCCGCAGCTTCGTGCTGTCCTCCAACACTACCACCCCATCTCTTTGCACCTTGACTATCTTTAGGATGGCTGGCTTGGTGGCCACCTCCATGCCAGAGCGCGGTTGTTGTCGTATGTACACGAAATCGCCTGCCTTGAACTGGTGCGGCTTCGGCTCGTAGCTGCCACTCCTCCTGTGCTCGTATCGCAAGGTGTCGCGGTGCTGAGCGATCTCTAGGTTGCACCCTGCATGTACCATGAGCTTCTTCACGATGGCTGCTCGCTGTAACAAGTCCTCAGCCAGTGTCTTCTCCTCCTGCTTCCCAAAGTCCAACTCGGGTCGAGCACGAAGATCCGGTGGCACCGTGGCTTCCTGAGCGAACAGCAAGGTGAATGGCGCCACTCCAGTCGACTGCTGTTTAGCTGCGTTGTAACTGAGTACGAGTGACCAGAGCATCTCATCCCACTCGAAGTCCAGGCCCTTGTCGAGGGCCATCTTCTTGAAGCAAAACTTGAGGGTGCGTACCACCCGTTCAGTCAAGCCATTGCTCTCTGGGGAACTCGGTGAAGTCACTCTCCGGTCAATGAGACACTGCTTGCATAGGGCAGAGAACTCGCCCTCAAACTCTGTGCCCCCGTCCACAAGGCATTCTGCGGGCGCCCCAAACACGGATAAAACGTGATTGCGAAACGCGCTGGCGATGGTGGCGGCCTCCTTGTCAGGGATTGGAACGCACACGACGAACCGCGTATAGTGCTCAATCATGACCAAGACGCGTTGGTTCCTAGCCTTCGTGATGCGCTTCGTGGGCCAAGCTAAATCCAGGGACCAGCGGTACATGAAGGACTTGATTTCCAGCGGCGTGAGCATCGCCTCCTCCCGTGCATAGTGCGTCTTCACCCTCTGGCAAGTCTGACACTGAGTGACCACCGCTCGCACATCCTGTTTCATGCCTGCCCAGTAATGGCGTTGCCACAACAAGTTCAGTGTCCGCCTGATGCCCCAATGGCCAGTCCTCTCATGGTGCTCACGCACCAGCTGAATCCTGTCACAGGGCTTGGGCACCAGCAGCTCCTTACCACTGACGGTGACCATGTACAACTCGCCCATGAGCTCGTCCCAGCGGTGACGTGCTGCTCTCTTCCTCACTCTGTGGTACTCCTCCTTGGGCAC
Source organism: Cymbomonas tetramitiformis (assembly GCA_001247695.2). NCBI lineage: Eukaryota > Viridiplantae > Chlorophyta > Pyramimonadophyceae > Pyramimonadales > Pyramimonadaceae > Cymbomonas > Cymbomonas tetramitiformis. The sequence continues at coordinate 5,150 of LGRX02005095.1, forward strand.
CTCCACTCTTCCTCCGGTCTTGATCCACGCGAGGCATAGCTCGTCCTCGTGTATGTCGGGGTACCTCTCTCGAAGTGACTCCTGGTTGGTTACGCTGGCTAGCATGGCAACCATTCTCGTGGTGTCGGGTAGCTTAGGCAGCCTCATCTCTTTCTCCTTTGCCACTGGTGCCCATTCTGGAGCTGAGCTTGTCTCTGCTGGCTTGGCCCCAGGTCTTGAAAAGGCCTGTCGATGGCGCGCCTCATAGCCCGCGAGCTTCATGGAGTCAAGCTTCCACTGTCTGCGACGTGGAACGGCGTCGGCGGTGCCTAGCCCCTGTGTACCTTTCTGCCCCTGGCTGCACATGTGTTGCAGTCGTTCTTCCCAGTCCTGATGGCTAAGACGTCGCGCGACTTGCTGAGTGTAGTCGTTGGAACTGGTGATCCACTCTGCTAGTTGTGCTCGCACCGGCTCAGCTGTGTCCTCGGAGGTGGTAGCCACCTTGGTGGACTTCGCGATAGGGATGGCGGCTAGCGTGCCATGCTCCTCCTCCTCGCTCTCCTCGCTCTTCGGCAGTTTGGTCGTGCTGACCTCGGCAATCGCATACAATAGCTCCATTGCTCTCCGGTCCATAGCAAGGCCAAGCACTCCTGCCAATTCTTCGTCCTTCATGCCATGCGCCGTGCGCAGCTCACTCGCGCTGTACCCCATGGCAACTGCCTTCTCGTCCAGGTTAACCTCTCTGGTCTCCCCCACTTCATCATCATCTTCTTTCCTTACCACCGTGCCTGCGCGAGGTGCGCGAAAGGCGCGAGAGTTTTGTGTCGCCAAGATGGTTGGCAATACTCTCATAGGCTCCCCCACAACGTTAGCGGTGTAGTGAGGCTTTCTGTCTCCTGTGACAACCCTGCGTGGCTTCCAGCCTCGCTGCAAAATATCGCGCACGTATCTGTCTGGTGGTCTGTCCACCCCCTCCATCACCAGATTGAACTGCTGATTTTAAAACAGATTGCTCCAATATGCTCGTAGGCGATGCGCGTATGATCCCGCGCGCGCCGCGTCGAAGGATACTGGCTGGCCCACCACGCTATTGATGATGGGAAACACGTCCTTCATGATCTTCGAGTTCTCCCTGTGTGACAACGGAGAAACGTTCTCTAGCACATATGCTGGCGGTCGCTGAGGCTGCAGCTGTTGCAGCGTAGAGAGGACTCGCACTGCCTGGTAGAACAGTTTGCTGTGCCTGCCCTCCAAACCAGCCAGCTTGCCAGCTGGTGACAGGTCCTGGCATGGATATCCACACACCATGACCCATTGTTCTCCACTCAATGCCCCTGCATGCACAAGGTCAATGAGACTGGTGTCTTCGATGTTGCTGGGCAGCTGTTCCAAATGAGCTGCCTCAGCACGAAACAAGTCAGGATGACGGCGGCTGAGCGCCATGCACCTGGCCCTGGCTACCGTCTGGCTGGACTTCGAGATGTCCTGGTAGAGGTACTTGTTGACCTTAACTCCACAGCGCAAGAGCATCTCTAGTCCAGCACACAGGCCCCCACACGGCTCGTAGCAGACCACGCCCTCTTCTCTGTCCTCCCGAAAGAAGCTCTTGTCAATCACTCTCGTGTCGATCTTCTTTGGCACTTTGAGCTTGCCACCCTCCATGGTCTCGTCGCCGTATATTGCCGGGGAGCCTCCAGAATGCATACCCCTGATTGGCCGGACCTGGCTGAGGGCATCCCAGGCGACTCGAGTCAACCTGCCCGAGCACCTGGCCACTTCCGGGTGGTCAGTGTCAAACATGACCCCCTTGTTGCACTCCAACTCTTCTTGGTAGTGCACGTCAAACAGTCGATGGACTGCGCTGGTCCCCAGCTGCTCCCTGACCATGTTCTCGCGGTAGTTGGCCACCTGGGCTTCTGGGCTTACTTCTAGACCAAGTGGTGGCTCCCTGGTCACTTCCAAGCAGATGGTGTCTGTGAAGCAGCGCGTTAGCCTCTCGGCACGCCCCGCTTCCCTGGCTCGGTCCCCTTCACGGTCCAAGCGGGCACCAGTCTCGTCTACGGTGCTGGGCAGTGGGTACCTGGATGGCACATCCGCGTTCTCATTCTTCGGACCTGGTCGGTACTGGACCGTGAACTCAAACTCCTGGAGGCTGATGGCCGAGCGTAGGTGTTGACCCTGCAGGTCCGCCTTCTCCATGAGTGTTGTGAGCGGCGAATGGTCGGTAATCAGCGTGAAGTGGATCCCGTGCAGGTACTGTCGTAACGTGCGGATCGCCCACACCACTGCCAGCATCTCACCCTGGAAGCTCGCGTACTGTCTCTCGGTCTTCGACAGTGAGCGACTGATCACCACACAGATGTGCTCTACGCCGTTCTCATCCTTCTGACCCAGCACTGCGCCAATGCCATGGTTACTCCAGTCCGTGTAGAGAAAAATGGGCCTGCTGTAATCGATGGGCTTCAAACATCTCCCCGAACATAGGGCGTCCTTCAATGCCTGCGATGCCTGGTCCTGCTCCTTCCCCCAAGCTTCCTTGACATCCAACACCTCCTTTCTGAGCAAGTCGTTTAGTGGTCGTGCCATCTCTGAGTAGTTGGGTCCCATGGGCTCCCCCACCAAACCTTTGTAGTAGTTCATGAGTCCAAGGATGGAGCGTACTCCAGTCTTGTCCTCGGGCTTGGGCAACTCTTGGATGGCTTTGCACTTGATGTCCTGCGCACCAATAGTGTTGTAGCCGATGCGGTAGCCCAAGAAGTCCACAGTGGCTGACCCGAAGGTCGACTTGCTCGAGTGCAGGCGTATCCCTGCATCCCCCAAGGTGCGAAGCACGGCTTCCACATCCTTGATGTGCTGCTCAGCGGTGTCTGAGTATATGCACACGTCATCGACGTACGCCACCGTGCAATGTTGCAGGTGACGCAGCTCGTAGTCCATGATTCTGATGAAGGCTGCGGTCGCTCCAGCTGCTCCAAACGGCATGGATGTGTAACGATAAAGCTGGTTGCCCCACCAGAACGCTGTCTTGTCCCTGTCCTCCTCAGTAGTCATGGGAATCTGGTGGAACGCCTTGGTCGCGTCCAGGGTAGTCTTGAACTTGGCCTTGGCCACGCGCTGGTAGAGCTCTTCTGGACGATGTGGTAACGTGTTATCCTTCGGCGACAACCGGTTCGTAGACCGGAGGTCGACGCAGAATCTCGTCGAGGTCCACTGTCCAGTGTCGTGATCCTTCTTCCCCGCGACCACCACGTTGCTGGCGTGTCTGCAGTGCTGCGAAGCCGGCTCGATGAAGCCATATTCCAGCAGTTCCTTGCAGTGCAGGTCGATGATCTCCTGCTCTCCCGGGCTGTATTTCCTCGGTCGTTGGTAGGCTACCTTAGTCTCGTCCTTGAAAGGGATGGCGAAGGTCGCATGTGCCGCACCTCCATGGTAGCCTTTGATGTCCTGCGGCTTGTTGGCGAAGCAATAGCTGCACCTCCTCACCACGTTGCGCATCTCCTCCCAGTTCTCCTCAGTGAACTCGGGATGTCCTCCGAAGGTGGCATTGAGCTCGGTATCCAGCCACGCGGCCTCGTCCTTGGTGACCCTGGTCGTGCCCCCTGGCTGTAACGTGTCCAGCACCGTGTGCGGAAGCACCTCGTCTCGCTCTGCCACCATAGCCTCCCGCCCGGAGTCCCATTGGCGCGAAGACCTCTGGTCCTCCCAGGCGGTCCTGAAAGATCTGGTCGGCGAGCCCGAGCACGATCCCACCGTCAGCATGCCCTGAAACTCCCCAGGGGCCACAGCGGCCACCCAAGCAGCCACCGCGAGTAACAGCAAAAGTTTTAAAATTCTGCTGGTCCCCACTGGTTTGACTGGAGGGCGAAGGGTCAGTATGCAAGTCAGCATCCTCCACCCCCCTTGCATACGGCCCAGGCCTCCTCCCGCAGACACGTAGACCACCAGTGCCAAGACTGATGCCACATAGAGGCAGTGCGCCACCTGGTAGCAAGCGGCTGTGAACCGCAGGCGCTGCAGTCGGGCGGCAAAGCGCGGCTTCTGCATGCGCCGAGGGACAGCTGCCAGCGTGGCTGGACCCGCGGCCGAGATTCGCTGGGCGACCGCCAGCGCACGGCCCATCCGAGCCTCAAGCGTGGTGAACGCGCCACCATCGTAAACCAAGCAGGAGCCTGGCAACCCATGGTTCATAACGTGGGCGCCAACTACCAAGACGCACCCCAGAGTGCCGACCATGTGCGTGAAGTGCATGGCGAGCATGGCGAGTCCGAACCGTAGCAATGGCACGTACCACAGCCCACGCTGGACATGGTGGAGCCCGGTTACCTTAAGGGCCCCCACGACCAGCAGCAGCAGGTGCCTAGCCAGCTCCAACAGCACACGCAGATGCGCCCGATGATGCGCCCATGGCTCGAGCGGCGCGGTATGTATGGCCCACAATGCGCGTGCCATGGCTCTGCGGGGCACCCCAGTGCGGCATGCCCAGACGGCGACGACCTCACCAAGACACCTGGATATCTCCATGGCCATCCATGCTACCATCACTGCAAAGTGAGGCAGCTGCGGCCATTGCAAGCGCACGAACACCCCCACTAGCAGGAAGCACACCTGAGTGCGCTTCGCCCACCCCCCATCGGCGGGCTGTGTGCCCGGCTGTGCGCCGGGGCTGCTTCTCAGTGACGGGCGCGCCGGGCTGCAGCCGGCCCGGTGCCCCCTTGAAAAGGCCCCAGTGCGCTCTCCCTTCTCCTCTCCTCCCAACGTTCATCATAACTTAGGCGCTCATAGGGAGAACGCGGCGCGCTGCTGCCTGCATGTCGACCGCGAGCTGCGCCATGATGTTGGGCCTCCCTCCTGGGGCTCGGAGATCTCCTTCTGCGCTGGCCAGCTCGTGGCGAGCGCTGCTGCACGGGACTCGCGGTTGGACTCTGCGGGCGTGTCGCAGGATGGCCTTCACGTCGGGTGTCGGCGCGCGCAACGCGGCCACTGGAACGCTCTGGGCTGCTGGGCGCTGTAGAGCCCCGGGTTGGCGATGGCACGAGCGAAGTGGCCTCCTGCTCCTGTGCAGCCGGAGGCATAGCTTCAGTCCGCTGCGTGCAGACTGAATGTGTCGGGGACCTTAGAATGTCGTGGACTGACTGGTGCTCGGGCCTCTGTGCCATGTCGCACTCTATGCCCCTGGTCCGTGTCCCGCTGAGAGCTTGGCCAGAGCAGAGCTCCCGCGTAGGCGCAGCTCGTGCACCACCACGACCATCAAGCCCAGGGCAGTCTGACCCAAGCGTGCTCATCCTCGCAGTCGCGCGGGCAGCGCGAGGTCGCTCTTCATATTCTCTGATGATCTCCTCTGATGACCTGATGATCTCCTGGCGCGCCCTTATCGACTCTGAGAGAGCCGCCATGGTGATGTTGTTCGCTGCGACCTCGGCGCGCCCTCGCGCCAAATCGGCAGCCAATCCAACAAACCTATCACTGATGACCTCCACGTCCTCATCAGAACTCTCCGTCTGCGGCGACGGCGTTCTTGTGCGACACGTGTGGGTGCTCGCACCCGCAGCAGCCGCGAGGTCGGGCGAGTGTCCCGAGACGCTGCCATCTTCCTCCTCACTTCCTGCATGGGAATCATCCTCCCCCACGATTGGGTCCAAGCACCTCATGAAGTCGTTGCGCAGGTGCTCCTGCACCTCTGCTCGATGTGCTTCAGCCAGCAACGTAGGGCCCACCAGGGATGTGAACGCTGACAATGGCTCCCGATGCATCACTGCCACCTTGTTCCAGGTCTCCCAGCTACAGCAGTCGAACTTGCGTGTCCCTGAGGAAAGGTACTCCAAGGTGAACGCCATCTCGTCGGGTCCTCGCTCACGGTAATAGCGATGATCCTCAAAGAGGTAGTAGACGGCCTTGGACTGGGCGTTGGCACGGGTCTTGAACACACGTAGAGTGCCCTGCTGCGGGCCATCGTTCAAATGGCTCCTGGCTATCTCCACGAGTTGTGTACGATGAACAAGGTGCTCCATGTGCTTCTGTATGGTGCCGAGGAGTCCTCCCGTGCAGCCTTTCGACTGCCCGCCCAGAGGCAAAAACTCTCCCCGTTGCCCCACCCCTGCGGAGGAGGAGTACCTGTGCAGAGTCTTGTTGCTGAGTCGCTGCGTGTGTACTCCCTTCCCTCGCTGTGCATAGGGCTTCCCAAGCTGGAACTCGATCTTGCCCTTGAAACAACGGTACTGGATGAGGAAGACCGTCTGTCCGTGCAGCGCCGCGAACTCTGAGATCCCCTCCAGATCCAGCCAGTCGGCTTCCCCAGCGGTGTTCTCGCTGCGGGTGGGTGACTCTGGCTCGTAGGTGCCTTGGAACACTGATGTGTGATATTCTAGCCTCGCAGGGTCGAAGGCTCCATTGGGCCAGGTTTGATGCCTCAGGCGAAGCGTAGCTGAGGATGGCGGCGGTGTGGAGCCAGATGGTCCCGCCTCATCTCCTCTGACCATCTTCAGTGTCCTGAGAGTCTTGTGCGTGCGTACCGGAGGGTTCCTTCTGGCCCCATAGGTGTCCAGCGCGTCACGTGCTTGTTCCTCCGTCTTGCATGCACCAAGCATTACTCTAGCGTTGTCCCCCAGGTGTAGGTACTCCACGGCGGCGGCGTTCGTGCTGAACACCTCACCATCGCCTCCTTCCCCATCGGTCACTGGGTAGAACTTCCCCACCTTGTCAGCTGCGTCTGACAGCGTGAGCTGCGGGACCACCTTCACGCCCAGGTCCTCCACACCAGCCACCTCCTTACCATACTTCACCTTCAGACGAGCTCGAAGGTCAGCGATGTCCACTCGCTGCACGTACTTCAGGTGCTGGTATTGCCAACGCTGGTCCTTCTCGTAGTAAAAGGGCAGCTGGAACTCGCCAGTCACCTTCCCCATGGGGCTCACGTTGGCGGCACCCTCCATGGTGTGACGTACCATGCGCTCCATGAGATCCCACTGGGCGCGAGTGTGCTCGCTGAGCACGCAGAACTGGCGTGCCACCTTGTCCCACATGAGCTTGCCCGTTACGACCCCTGGGTAAATCTGGTGGGTGTTGAGGGCCTCCTGAACACTCGCCATCGTGTACCTCCCAGCTTCCCAATGGGCACCACAGTCAGGGAGCGGGACCTGGTCGGTGTCCTTCCTGTGGCTCGCCCTCGTGGTCCAGGCTTCTGAGGGTACCTTCGTCTCCTTGTCAACCTTCTGATCCACCAACGTGAAGTCGGGCCACAGTAACTCCGTCTCCAAGATGGTCTTACATTCTCCACAACGCGAGAACTTGACCTGCACAAATCCTGCGTCCACACCACTTCCATTGCCCTCTTCGCAGAGCGTGCACAAGCGAGCATAGCCCGTGCGGTCGATGTACAGGCGCTGCTGAGACCAGCTGCTCTCCTTGTCTTGATAATCCCATGGGTTCACTGCCATGCCCACCCATGGCTGTACGCTGGCCAGCTTGTAGTCAGCTTCGCTCTCGGCCTCTTGCTCCTGCGTAAGGTCTGGATAGCGAGGGTCTGTCTGAGTCGTGGCCAGGCTGGCTGGCATGACGGACTCCGTCTCAGCTGGCTCTTCAACACTGGACCACTCGCTTCTGGTTGCCACGTTGGCTTCCCGTTGGCTGCGTGATGACGCTTGTAGCAGGCCCAACATCTGGCCCGTTATGGACGTACCGGGCACCGGTGGTTCGAACGTTGAGCTCTCGGCGTGCAAGTTGACCCGCCCAGTGAGTTCGACTCGCATCATTGAGCTGGGTTTCAAGAAGCCCGCCTCCACCATGGACTGGCAACGCGCATCGAGCCTCTCACTCTCCTCCGAGTTGAACCTTCTCAGTCTCATCTCCTCTAGCCATGATGCCAGGAGATCCACCAGCTCGGGGTGGTTTCGTGAGAATGCACAAGGTGCCGGTGCACACCTTTCTCCTGAGAGGGCCAGACGGTCTTCTCCCCTTGTGTCTGGAGACACCGCCTCACGTGGTGGTGGAGCGCAGCCTTCAAAGGCGGAGGTAAGAGTGCGCGCTAGCGTAGCACCGTCGTCGAAGATCTCAGTCGCCAGGCACACCCTGGGGTCTTCGTTCCGCTTGCTCCTCGCATCAACGGGCGGCGTCAACTCGATCAACGGCAGCGTGACCTTCTCCCTCATGCCCAGTGACACCGCGGCCTCAGAAGTGGCGATGCCTCGGTAGAGGTCAATGGTCAGCTTGAGTGCGTTCTTCAGGGGTCCCGTGCCCACCAAGAAATCCCACGTAGTGTCGTTGGTGTATGTGACAAAGGCATGGAGCCGATGCAGAGTCATGTATGGTGTGCCCGCGGCGAGGACCACATCCACGTAGCAGTACTTGGTGAATTCTGCAGGGCTGCCGTCGCATCTGGCCACTCTGGCCCCCGTCTCCGCATCGAAGATGGTCAAGCCAAGCCTGTTGACTGTTCTGATGGGGATGATGTTGCAATTGGCTCCAGTGTCCAGAAGTAGCGCTTTGTACAACATGAGCAGGCCCCCAGAGGCCATCAGAGCCATCCCTTGTGCCAAAGACTCGTTCAGGAGCTTGCACACAGGCTGGACCTGCGCCATGGCGGTGAGCTGCTCTTCCGTAAGGCCACTGAGCATCTTCTTCTTCAACAGCTCGTATGCTTTGGCCTCCATGGTCCCTGCGTGCAGCTCGCCCCTCTCGCTGAAGTCCCTCACCCCGAAGCTCTCCTGGACAGTGGCCGCTGCAGCAGTTACGCGCACCGCGGTTCTCCCCTTCCTGGGCTGCTCCACCGTGTCCTCCGGCATCTCGTCCAGAGGAATCTCCTCTTCGTCGCTGTCGTCGCCCGACTCCATGCCTGGGCAATCGTCATCCTCGTCGCTGTCGTCACCCGACTCCATGCCCGGGCAATCGTCATCCTCGTCGCTGTCGTCGTCATGGTCTCTGCCGATGCCCTGACAGTCTGCTGCTGAGGCTGTTGGCATGGGGAGCTGATTGGTCTCAGCTAGCTCCACCAGGGTCTCCACACCCCTGGGAGCTGTTATACGACCCTCTGCCACGAGTCCAGCAGCTAGCTTACGGAAAGCCGCTCCTAGACTCTTGATCACGGAGGCCATGAGCTGTACCTTCCTCTGCATCTCGTCCGCTGCAGGCGCCATGGGCACCTGTGCGTCGGCCTCGTACTCTTCGGGTGTCTTCACTGGGAAGCCCCTCATGCGTTGGGTGCTGCCCAGGGCTACCGCTGGGGCCGCTGTGAGCTCAGACTCCGCACCCTTGCACAGTGTCTCGGGGAGTGCCCCCAAACCCAAGGTGTCGAGTGCGCTCGAGAGTGCCTCTTCACCCATCTCCTCGGCCATTGCTGAGAGTAAGTCGGTTGGAGAGCCAGATGGCGCTCCTGCTCCTGCGCTGCCATGGTGGTGCACGTGTGCATCGGCGATGTGCGTCTCCCTTTCCGCGACGCGCGCTGCGACTGGCTCCTCGTCGGAGCCCTCATCCTCGGACAGTACCTGCGATTTCACACTGCCCGCACGACTGGCAGTCTTCCTGGCAGCCACCATGCCCTGGTACTCAGCCTTCAACGCTTCAGGGTTGCCAGTGGCGCCCTTCTGCTTGTCCTCTGGTGTCTGCTTGGCTCGGTACTTGTCTTTCTCGTCGTTAGGCAGCTGCTGCCAGTCCGTCACCAGGATGCCCCAGTCGGAGCTCTTGAAGCGGTTCTTCAAGTTGTACATGCGCAGGGCGGCATTCTCCGCGTCCCACCACTTGCTGGAACCAAGTCTGCTCTCGTGGAACCCGGCAGGCATCTTGACGTGTTTGTAGCCGCTCCTGCACTGCTCGGGATCGGACTCATGCCAGCCCCCTCCAAAGCAGCGTAAGCACTTGGGCTTGTCGTTCGTACGAGTGCCCTCCGCTGGCGGCGGCGTCTTGTTGTAGGAGGTCTTCTTGGTTCTTTCGGCAACGTTCACCTCCTTCTTCATCTTCTTGGAAGGCGGTGTCTCCGCCTTCTTGCTGCTCTCTAGCTCGCCTGGCTGCCCTTCCCCAGCGGACTCAATCTTCTTGATCGAGTTCTTTATCGCCTTGAGGTCGAGGCCATGTTGACGCGCCTCCCAGGTAGAGTACTGGCAGCCACACCGCATGGTGATCTCCTGAAGGAAGGTGAGGATCCAAGACTCCGCGTCGCCCTTGAGCTTGTCCTGAACCTCGATGATGGACTCCAGGTCCTTCCAGGTCACCCGATTGGGTGGCGGGAACTGTGCCCTCAGTTGCTCCTTCACCCGTGTCTGGAAGACCTTGATGCGCAGGTTTTCTACGCAGTCCTCGATGAAGGTGCGCAGCTCCTCGTCGCTCAGCACCTTCCCAGTGTTGAGCTGCATCTCCCTGCGTTGACACATCTTCATGTATGTTAGCCCATCCTGCCCCACCTCCTGCGGCTTCTGTGTCAACAGATCCACTTTCTCTTGCGTTCCCTTCATCATAAACTTCTTGTCAAGGGCAGCGATAAAACCCCTGAGCGCGTAGAAGTACTGCGTGTCACGGGTGCCATCATGTCCCGTCAAGCCTTTCAGCGAAGTTCCATCAGTCAGATAGTCGTTGGAAACCTCCCCTTGGGCGTCTTGGTTCGTCACTGGCCTCGCTATCACCCACGTGGTACCAGTGTTCATTTCATTAAAAGGGGGCCTAGCACACGGGATGGTACCCTCGAGTGGGCCATGTTCACTAGTGTCTTTGAGGACTCGGTCCATGTTGGAGGCCACTACACCCCCTTTCTCATAATTCTCACGCCACCAGCTGAGAGTTTGCGAATTCTCGCCAGCCAGACATGCAGGGATGATATCCCACAGATACTCAAAGTCAGGAGGTGTCTCTCTCAGGGTCTTCATCTGCGCATCGGTGAGCGTGCCAGCCCCGGATCTGAGCCTCCTTCTGACGTTGGCGTTGTGCTGCCGCACAAAATTCTCGCACATGTCGGCGAACTCCCTCAGAAACTTGGGACGGTCTTCTTCCTTGGTGCCCGTGTAGATGGGCAGCGTACCAAGGTTGATGCGCGCGGAGTCAGTGTACTCCATTTCCTCCTCGAAAATAACCAACGGCTCTTGGGCTTGGACCTGAGGTTGCACTGGTGCTTGGGCTTGGACCTGAGGTTGTACTGGTGCTTGGACCTCAGGCTGTACTGGTGCTTGGACCTCAGGCTGGCCTCTGGCAGCCCCTTCCTCTTCTTCCAGCTCTGTGAAGTGCTGGCTCACCCGTATCGTTCTCTGGGCACGCCTCTCTGCCCTTTGCTGCTTCTGACGGTCAGTACTGGATTCCGTTGCTATCTTCCCGGTGGAGAGGAGATGCTGGTGTGAAGGCTCTTTTCACTCCACACTTCCAAGCTTACCAGTACGGATAAATCCGTCCCTGGCTTCACCTTTCAGTGCTTTGCTCTAGGTAGCAATCACTGCCAGGATAATCTCGTTCATGAATGGTGAGCACGGTTTCGTCTGTGACTTGACCCTGTCTCGCACTGGTTCTTCTAGAGATGTCCAGCAAGGTTGCCTCAGCCCTCAGTGTGCCTGGTCCATACAGTAAATCGGCAGAATGCCAGCATGGGTCAAGTGGCCGCAAAGAACGCTGTCGTGATGGTGTTCACTGACAGCCTTGTTTCGCTCTACGCCTTCAGGCGTACCAGTACGGATGAATCCGTCCCTGGCTTTACCGTCTGGTGCTTCGCTCCAGCAGGATGTCACTCCCCGAAATAGCCCAGTATATAATTCTCAACGCTGCAACCATAGTGGACAATTGGCAACGGGTTCCGCTCTGATCGCTGTCGCTGTACTTTGCAAGACTGGTGAACTTCGAGTGCCGCAACAGTCTGCTTCCCTCAACCTCTTCCAAGGCTTACCAGTACGGATACATCCGTCCCTGGCATCACCATTCAGAGGTCTCGTTCTTCAGGACTGCTGTTGCACTCTCAGAATTACAGACGACATGTCTGTAATATGGCACATTTTTGTTTTGAAAAAGACTGTTAATTACAGTTCTGACGCTATCGTACAAGAGCAAGTTCCACAAATGTATATCTTTACAAGCAGAAGAATGCTGTATCTCATAAATTATCTCATAACACTGCTGTTTTCGCGGTCTAAGCGAGTCCTGGCTATTTTCGGAATCACTGTTACGAAGGCAAAACAAAAATGAGCGTCTGCCTCACCCTTCCACGCCGCCCTACTTATTCTCACTATCTCTAAACAAGTGTAACACCCGCTTATCTTTCCGTATCTCTTCACTGTCATAACTCCTCACGCGTACCGTACAGCGCGTGTCCTATGTTCGTCACAGAGACTGCTACAGCAAGTGTCACAACCCGGCTGAGGTACACGATAAGCCGTGGTTTGTGACAATGGCACGACAAAAATTAAGAAGTCTGACCTGCCGCTATAACTTAAGTGCTATCTTAAGGGATACCCAAAATTTTGGGAGATGAAAAAATATCTTTACCTAGACTATAACATAGGGCGCTTGCTTGCTCTGCACAATGCGCAGCACGCTTTCTTATCGCTACTGCAACCCCATGCCGTATTTGTAGCAAATACACACACGCGCGCACTCACACAACCGGCTCCGACACGGCAATGGCGCGCCGGCAGTGTAATTGCAGAGGGGTTCAAGTGGCCCAGTAAGGCTTAGGAGGTCGTATTCTTTACGACTATTGAGCTCCGGAGAATGCGGATAAGTGTCTCGCAGTGTGTGTTGAAAGTTGAATACGGGTTCCCGCGTGGTGAGGGTACATGGTAGTGCAACCGATCCTTTGTTGTTATGCGATGCCAAAGGAATTGGCCCAAAGATACGCCGCACACACACACAACGCCTCCCACCCGATGGCGCGCCGCACGTGTCCCTTATTATTACATCCCTAGTAGTTTGCCCGCTACGCCTGCTCAAAGTGCAGCCATTTCTCTGTAAAGTGCTAAATGCGCAATTATCCAAGGATGGGTGCATTACACGTCGCGATGTAGCTTTATAATAGAAGATTAGGCCAAGTAGCAGTATCGATATTCGATATTTTCTATAGCAGTATCGATTAATCGAAGTATTGGCATTGATCGATCGAATTTGTACTTGTCGAAATATTGGATATTGGTTGATACGAATTGCCACATATTTGGCAAGGATAGGTATCGATATTCGATCGCTGCAATGGTATCGATTAATCGATATATTGTTATTTATCGATACGAAATTTGTGCCTATCGAAATTGGTCGATACGTAGGGCTGTTTATTCACCATTGATCGATATCTTTTGCGAACTATCGAAATTGATCGATACCTGGCGTGTACCTATCGAAATCGATCGATTATTCAAATTGTAGGTGCACTGATCGGCTATGATCGAAATATCGATTAATCGATCCTGAAAGTTCCTAATCTGAGCTTGGCATTCGCTCTTAACTTGTTATGATGGGGAACGATATTGATACCCGATTGGACGATTAGCGATAGCCGATCGGGAGTAATGTTCAAAACCAGGATTCAGATCGCACATTGGATCGATATTGGTTATTTGTGCCCTGCAAGCCTGCATATTGTGTAGTTCTTGATTGTAGTAATTCAGCTCACGTGAGGACTTATCGATACGAGATAGTTATCAGCTGTTTATCAGTTGTTTATCAGCTGTTTATCAGCTTATTCTGTTATCAGCTGCCACATCAGCTTATAACACTATTATAGCATCCGACGTGTCAGCTGATGGTGCCTCTAAAAAAGTAAAAATCCGATAAATCGATATATCGATAGTCACTTGAGGGAACTTATTCATTGATTAGCTTAGCAGAGTTATTCATATTGATCGATAATGGATAATAAACTGTTGTGATTTATCGATAAATTAGCTCACTTATCGTCATTTATTGATATCTCCGAGGACTTATTGTTATTGATCGATACTCGGACGTTATCTATCGAAAACTATCGATATGGCCTAAACCTTTCGATACCTATCCTTGATATTTGGTATCGATCGACAACCCCTTAGAAATTATTAATATCCTTCGATAACCCCTTCGATACCCTGGAACCACCTATTGATATCATTGATCAACGACACAACTGGTTAAAATCGATCAATCGTTTAATCGATAGCACGTTGGGCATTTACCATATTGGCATTGAGATAGGAGTAAAGTGCGCGCGACAAGCATGAAAGGCAGACTAGATGCCCCAGAAAGTGCAAGGAGGCTCAAGTGCTCTGCCTCCTGCAAGATAAGAACGAAAGAGAACAAAGCGCGCTCCGACGGTCACAAATGCCTCTTTTCTAGCTGGCTTGGATGAAGAGGAAGCTGTTGCAACGATTGTACCCGATGAGGTATACGTAGCGGGAGCGTGATGAGTTGGCACGTTATCTAAAGTCGCCTAATGTGGGACTTGGTGTGAACCTGATAGAATATTCTGCAGTTTCCTAAATTAGCCAGGATAGCGCGATAGCCCGGCAGTTTCTAGATGTGCTTGCAACTCGAGTTCAGGAGTGGAGCGGGCTATACTTAAGGATAATTGCATTTACTCTGACCTTGGGGGAAATTCAACTGAGGGAACCATATAACATTATATCGCATGGCTTGCATGAATATCCGTGTAGAGTTCTAAGTAGCCTGCTTGCACTTCCATCAACTTACATATTTATATATCGATATTCGCATATCGATACTGTATATCAATATATCACTATTCACATATCGATATACCAGTATGTCGATATTCACGTATCGATATATCAGTATGTCGATATTCACGTATCGATATATCAGTATGTCGATATTTACATATCGATATATCAATATGTAGATATTCACATATCGATATATCAAAATGTAGATATTCACATATCGATATATCAATATATCGATATATCGCGATGATGCATCACATTTTGTACGTTATTTATTTATTAGACGTGCAAACAAACCAAACACATTGTTAACCAACAACCCTGGCTTATCACATCCGATAGTAGACACGGACCGCGACTTAATACGCGACGCTTTTCCCGGCGCGATCGGGGCATACAAGGCTGCATTGCCGATTCACGGCAGTCGTCGATATATATTTAAATTGCAGCGACGCGGAATCCACTGTACAAGTCAGGTCGCGATTCTTTCAAATGCCGGGGGAAAGTGCTCCCCACAAGACTCGAACCTGTGACCTATCGCTCACTAGTGCGATCGCTCTATTCCACTGAGCTACAGGAGCAACTTGTTATTGTCATTGATATATATATATATCAATTGCCTATCGCCATTGATCGATATTATGTTCCGAAATATTTTTATTGAAAATTTAGTGCTTCTAGATGAAACCTATTGTGATTGATTGAAATTGCATTCTGCCTATCGAAAAGCTATCAATACGGCTTGAAAGGTTCGATACTACAGTAATACCTCACCTTAAGGAAACAGGAATTTGGAGCCACCTAGCTTTTTCGTATTTTTCTCGACTCCCGCCAGTCAGCCTCTTACCGAAATTACTAACGAAAAGGAAACGCGATTCGAGCGTCAGCCAGCCTCTTCTCTTAAATCCATTTCTTTTTAGGGATTGGAAAGCGCAGTCAGCCAGCGCATTCTCTTAAATTCAGCATGGATCCGAGCAGTCGCCAGGAAATGCGAGAATTACATGCTGACTTGCAAAGTGGGATGATTAGTCAGGCAGACTACGACGACTTGAAGTCGATAGTCATAACGCGTATCAAGGCCAAAGCGCCAGAATTTTCAGAATTTCATGAAATACCGACTATAATTTCCTTAGATTCAGCTACAATTTCCTTAATAATAATGGAATTTCCTAGCCTTCGTTTCCTTAATATGACATTCCAATTTCCGTTAACGAAATGATTCGGCAGCCTTCATTTCCTTATTTAGGTACATTTTCTTAATGTTTTTTTCCAGCCCAGCTTTTTTCGCATTTTTCCGACCCCCCCGAAAAATTTCCTTAACCGACATTTCCTTAAATGTGAGGTATTACTGTACTCCTTGGATCAGGCGATACATGCTTATTTACATTTTGCGCAAAATAGAATAAAATGAGGTCATTCGCAAAAGTATAGCGCAAGGTACGCATGTTTTTCGAGCTCATGCTCGACTGATCAACTTTGCAGTGGGCATGTGCGACGTTAAGGTGTTAAGAGCAGGTAGCAGAAACTGCATTGTAAGGTTCGCATCACTCACAGTTGAAAAAACTTGAAATGTCAAAGGCACAACAAATAAACCAACATCAACCTCATCCAAATGCCAAAACCACCACCTAAATCAACACCATGTAAATTGCCAGCGTTCACACATGCCGATGATCATGATTAGCCCTGCAAGCAATTGCCTGGGATATCAGTCAGACACGGTAGCTACAAAAACCGCGGTGGAATAATTGGCTACCGGAAGTACCGGTGTACCCGTCGCTGCCGGGATGGCGGGCGTAAACAGCGTGCCTCGTCGCGGCATCGTCGAAAATTGTCGCTAGCGAGCGCCTGCGTGGCGTCATACTCGTAGTAGATATATTGGAAACCATGTTAAGGAGACTATAGGGGTGGAGTGGGGGGGGAATGTGGACCAAAAATGAGCCGGGGGGCGGGGGCGGCCACAGGTCGGGACAGGTGGTCAAGGATCGTCGTAAAGCTGATGGTGTCAAGTTCTTGGAGAAAGGGCGGGCGCTCGGTTGGAGCCTGCTCAAGGGCGCCACGCACTGGTCTCAGCCTGTAGACCAAGGTGCTGGTCGTGAGACTAAGCGGGACATTGTCAGGGTTATGACCGATGACATATGTGTCATACATGTCATACGTGTCATACCATGTCATGTCATGTCATGTCATATATTATTATGACAGTCGGTCGTGTCATATATTATTATGACAGTCGACAGTAGGGTCGATCATGACTGTACAGGTCGAGTCGCGTCATACATTTATGACAGTCGTCAGTACGGTCGACTATGACATGTACAGTCGTACCATTTGTCATTCACTCACCTTGAGTGACACCTGTCATTGAGAGGCCAGGTTGTGGCATCGAGATGACAAAGCAAGATGAAGTCTTGAAGAACCGGAAGTGTTCGGAGAAAACTCATCTTCGCTTCTAGCATGTTCTGAACAAGCATGCGAGTATCATATGGCTTATTCGTTCAGCCGATACTGATTGTTCAACCAATGCCTTGGGTTCACAACCCAATTGTGGTGGCATCTATGAGATGCGGGGCATTGCGTAAAATGAGGTAGCGTTGGGCTACAGCAGTCACTTCTGAAGAAGCACTGCACTCATATCCACACATACGCTGCGTGAGCTATTAACGTTCCATAATAGCCTCGCTATATATCATATATCATATCGCTTCCAAGCGAACCCTTAAGAGTGGTATTCTAATCGTCCACGCGACGAACGAGAACCTAAGTGTGCAGTGCAGCAAATAGAGATATATTGTATTTTGTGTGTGCAACAGGTTCGCGGATCGCATATACTGCTGGACTTCGGGTTTAGGCTTAGTTATTATGGGCTCTGACTAGCCCCTAGCCTGACCCTGCTTCCGTCTCGTGTCCGTGACATCCTAGCACTGTACTGTACAGTAGTACAGTACAGTAGTACAGTCATCGTTTCACTGTCTGGGTTTCCGAGAGCATAAAGCTTCGGCCAGACACAAGTTATATGATTATCAGTTTGTCTCCTAGCGAGCTTAGCCGGACAGCGTATCTGTCTTCCTCGCAGGTTATAGGCCGCACCGGCTTTCCGGTGATTCTGATGATGGCACAGCGCCTTGCTGTTGCCATGTTCGGCTAAGTAGGACGTAGGAGGGGTTGAGCGCCCACTTGGGCGGTGGTGAATTACTCTTACGGTATGGCCTTTTGACTTGGCAGTGATGGCGGCACGCATTGTGCTCGCCTTCGCTGCGCAGGAGATCAGTT
Source organism: Cymbomonas tetramitiformis (assembly GCA_001247695.2). Classification (NCBI taxonomy): domain Eukaryota; kingdom Viridiplantae; phylum Chlorophyta; class Pyramimonadophyceae; order Pyramimonadales; family Pyramimonadaceae; genus Cymbomonas; species Cymbomonas tetramitiformis. The sequence goes on from LGRX02005095.1 coordinate 23,011, forward strand.
TGTGACGGGTTATTTATTTTACGGAAGCATCGTCGCAGCGAGAGTTAATCTGTTTCGTGCGCCGCTGGCTCCGGCGAGGTCGTTCCACACGTAACTGATTTTGGCCGCTCTCATGGTTCCGCTCACGACCTGTGAATTTTGATCTGTACGTCTGAGACTTCTACAAACTATCTGGCCGCTGTAAGCGTTCTTACACCATCTCCCTGTTTAGCTCAACCTTCTCCCCTGTCTCTCCATCATGGTTACCACAACGAATAGAGTGACGCGGTCTCGCGTCCGTAGATTAGAAACGATCTTTGATGACGTTGGTGCGCAGCACGCTGCAACACCGCACACGCCGCAGCTGCCAGCTCCGACCACGGCAGCTGCGAGGGAAGTTTTGGACAAGTGTAGACAGTTGGCTCGTGACAATTTCGACAGGAAGGTTGCCAAAACCGTTGCCACTAAAATTCTTGGGGACAAATCGGAGCGCTTTGCGGGAACAGAGGCAGACGCTGTGGACATTTTTTCACAATTGATGCATGAGCTCCGCACGCAGTTTGTGCTCCAGTCATCGGCGTTTGCTCCCCTGTTTGACTTGGCTGACATGGCAGTTGAGGCTAGGCATGAGGCAAATGAGTTGTTGCTCTCGGCTCTGACATTTCTGGCTCGCCCTGGCTCACCTGCTCGTGACTGGCTTGAGGCCTCTGGGTCCGACGTTCCTGGGGATGGCAAGCGCGCTGCCCTTGAGGTGGTGCGCATGCTCCAGGAACGTTCGGAACCCTTTGACTCTTTTGAGTTGCTGCTGGCGGTCCGCATCCCCAGCAGCAAAGATCCTGACCGTGGCATCCGCGAGTTCAATGGCCTGTTGAGGGACGTTCAGCGTTTCCACAACTTGCCAGAGGACGCGGTGAAGCGGCAGTTTCTGAAGGCTCTCGGCGATTCGTGGCTATACCGTGATTTGGCTAACTCTCTGGCTCGGGCTGACCAGCGGCAGGGCGTGTCTCTCCTGACTATCCAGGCTCGTGTGCGGGAGCAGTTCCGCCACGGCCTGAAAGTCTCTGACGCCCCTGTCTCTGCCCTGTCATTCGGCGATGGCGCGTCTGACCTGGCTGCGGCGTTGTCCAGTCTGCAAAAGCAGCTGGAGCGCATGCAACAGGACATTCGTGACCTGAAGCGGCAGAAGCGGGAAGGGCCTCCGCCTGCGGGCAAGCACCTTACCCGCTCTGCTGCCAAGCTTCATCGTGCCGGTGTTAAGCCACTTGGCACCGCTCCTCCTGTCTCATTTGACAAGAAGAGTGGTGCCTTCGTGCCCCACTGCCAGAATGCGGTGTGTGCCAAAAGTGGTTTGAAGCACTGGCATGCTGAATGCCCCAACGGCGGTCTTCACTCTGCCCACTATTGTAGTGCGGTTGAAGACTACGAGACTGACTGCCTGGCTGTTCGTTTCCAGCGTTTCTGTGACGCGGGGGATGAGCACGCCTTCGAGTCACTCTGCACGATGGAGGGTCGCCCGGAGGTGGTCGAGCTGTCGGCGCATTCCTTTGTGCCAGCTGAGCCCACATCTCTGAAGCACTTTCAGGAGGCTGCGGCTTCCGCTCAGGATGCGGCAGCTGACGATGATGGCATGGCTCAGTTTGGTCTAGCCACATTCCACTCGGGTGCACGGGGCTCGATTCCGCCACCGCCTGCGGTTCGGGATCCCTCTGCACTCGTGGCTGGTGGTGTGCCTACGGCTCATGACCCACCAGTGGCTGTCCCTGGCTCTCTCGGCTTGCCTGGTTCTGTCCCGTCGCTCCGGCTTGGCGACTCTGCACCGGCTCCGCTGTTTGCTGGCATGAGGATTGAGGCTTCTGACGTTGGCTCTGAAGTCTCTGACAACGACCAAGGCTCTGACAATGACTCTGACGGCGGGCAGCAAGTGGCTTTTGACTCCTTCGGCGCTCTTGAGCATGACTCTGACAGGGGGGCATCGCCACTAGCAGCTCCGATGTACCGTCCACGGGCGCCGCCGAGTTTTCTCCGGTGTGCGTTAATGTCCTCGATGCTCTGCTGTTCTCTACTGGCCAGTGCTACGGCGTCTCTGGTTGCCGTGGGCGGTGGTGACAGGGGCCTGGTTGAGCCCGGAGTCACCGTCCATCGGTCTACTGGAGATCTCTTTGCTTCGGATCCGCCACTTGGCTCTCTGGACATCCGTGATTGGCCGCCAGACGATCGAGTTCTTTTATCTCTTTCTTCAATGTTCAAACCGCCATGGGAATCTGCTTGTATGGGTTCTTCAGTTGGTTTACTTTCTGCTGTGGAACCGCCTTGCCCACTTGGGCCTGGTGGTGCTCAATTTCAAAAAGACAGTCTGCAATTCACTTCGGGATTACTCTGTGTTTGCATCCCAGCCGCTGAACTCAGCTCTGCTGACCAGCTTCAAAGTGGCTGAGTTTCTAGTCAATCATCCTGGCAGCTTGATTAGCTTTAGCCCAGTAGTGGGATGACCGGGTCAAGACCCCGGCACCCAGCTAGAAGTGATCGGTTTCCACCGAGTTGCACGTAGGTGTTTGTTTGTTATCACGTGGCTGTTACCCTGTACCTGCCTTGCTAGGTAGTCACACCCACGGGTGGTGTGCTGGACTTCGGGTTTAGGCTTAGTTATTATGGGCTCTGACTAGCCCCTAGCCTGACCCTGCTTCCGTCTCGTGTCCGTGACATCCTAGCACTGTACTGTACAGTAGTACAGTACAGTAGTACAGTACAGTAGTACAGTCATCGTTTCACTGTCTGGGTTTCCGAGAGCATAAAGCTTCGGCCAGACACAAGTTATATGATTATCAGTTTGTCTCCTAGCGAGCTTAGCCGGACAGCGTATCCGTCTTCCTCGCATATACATACAGGCGCTCGCAGTCGCACATATAAGACATATATCGCATAAATACACTCGCTGCGGAATAAACAGCGAACGAAGTGCGCGGGAGATACCGTCGCTAACACTTACGCTCGCATAATCACCGTCAGAGTATAACAGCGCGAAGAGGTATGCATACAGCATACAAATCGCATACATACGCTGCTTTCATTCGCAAAATTGCACGATATGCGACATACTGACGCGCAGATGAACAAATCGTCATCAGTGTATGTTCCGTACACGAAATGGCATTCATATCATATGCCATACATACCTGCGACAGAGATATGTTCACCAATTGCAGCGCGCACATCAGCGACTTTGATAAATCGCTACTCGCACTAATTTTCAGTATAGTGTACGCATCAAAATTTCGTCATTTTAAATGGTTGCAAAAATCACTAGTCTACGCGCGCATGATGATTTTGCTTGACAGGATATATATACACCTGCTAGATTTATCATGATCGGATGACGCGCGATGATGGTATACATATGCAGCATGCTACTTAAAATCTGTGATGCTTGCACATAAGAGATGATGTTTTCACTGGCAGATTTACATACAAGTTTGCAATCAAATGGGTGTGCATTATATGCTGTGTGTGTAGCCACACACACACACACACATATAAGTAGACGAAATCAGATAAATATGGACGCTGTGCAATCACATGTCTGTGTACTATATGTTGTGTGTGTAGCTGAATCTGTGATATCACACACACACACGCACACTTGCAGCATATACTATCCATCGCATGCAGCGATATGTACCATGCATTATTATACTATGCAACTATACCATGCAGCATATTCCAATGTTCTGATGACCACACAAATACTTTTGATCATCAGCATTATACTTATCAGCAGCACAGTGACCTGTGCACAACATGTGTGTGCAGATCAGCACACACACACATACACTCATTTCACTTACAGCAATCATTAATACACAGTGCATATACTTCTATATCATGCACACAACTTATTCTGAATGATTGCAATGTTGTAAATGTTACATACTTTATTATATTGAACAGCTTGATCACGATAACAGCTGTATTAAATAGAGCATAAGCATATTGCAGTGAATGCTAAACTATATTAGAATCCATGTTGCAAAGGGTGCCTAACAGTAATCATAACACCATAATTAGTTTGTCGTGCCCTGGTGGAGCCGAGATGCTCTCCAGGTAACACGTACATTCTATGGTGGATTACTTGAAGGAATGCTCACCTGAGCTTCATGTGAAATTTATCAGCAACTCATATCGTAATGAGATTATCATGGAATTACAACAATCCCTAAACTATATATATCATGTTAGATATAATCAGTACGTGGTATGCTGACAATCTGCATGATAAGCTGTTAGGATATTGTGATATCCATAAAGATCTTGCAAAGTGTGTGTAAGTAAACACACACACACACAAGTACTAATCAGCAGTACTATACACTGCACAAACACTAGCATTTATTATGTTGACAATACACTGACTCCAAGTGTAATGATCAAGTATTGTATCAATACATAATACATAGATCCCACTTCCAAACACATGTGCGTGGAAGTGTCAGCGATGGCGATACATAAGGGAACAGGATCAAACAACATGCTGAAGGGCTGGATGGAGATATCTCCAGACCCGAAGGCAGTATACAGTGCTCAAATAACAGCTGGTCACTGTTGAGCACTGTCCATGCGTCTCACTCACATATCATCGCTGGAGCAACATCAATATCTACATTGCATTCTGACAGTTGATACAGATGATCACTTCACATGCATGTACCAACTCAGATCAGCAACCATACATGAATTGACAATAGGTGGTTGTGGACGTACATACACACAAATAATGGGTTGTGTAAAAACTGCTCAGATTACATCTAGCAGTGTCCAGATGTATTTGAATACAGAGATATCACTTGATATACTCGTTGTATACATCCAAATATATCTTAGGATCTGACACAACTGTGAATTCATTTACAGTTGATATATCTTAAATATCACCAGAGAGTGCATTTGCCTCCATGGGTTTAAATCAGTAAAACCCAGAAATGTGATCAACCACAGATGTTGATATACAGCATAATTCACTTTTATGCCATGAAATTTGTCATGTGCAAAGGAAAAGTGATTTGCAGTGTTTCTGTACTTTGCAGTCCACACACACACAGAGATATGTATATATATATATATACATATAGCCAAAAACGGCCAAAATAGGTAAAATCCGTTTGCGATAGATTTGAAAATTGAAAATCGGACCCTATTTTATTTGATAATATGATTTTATACCTATTGAGGTATGAGAAAATCATAATGACACATGTCATATTTCGTGTAACACCCTAGATATTAGGTGTGTAATATATAGGGGTAAACATATTGGCTGTAACACTAAATCGGTCAAAATGCTGTACGTGTAATCTTTTGCAAATTCGGGATTGATTTTTTTTGCTATAATGGATATTTATCTATCAAATAACAATCCCTGAAAGACATAACACGTGTAACACCCTGTAACACCCTAATATTTGAATGTGTGTGTTAGGGGTAGAACGTACCCTCTGAAAATCACCTAACATTCACTTAGGTATTGAATGCAGTTTTGCTTAAAAATCTTGGCAAAATCGTTATGCTGCTTATTTTTTACCTGTATTAGGGTTACTGATATCAAGTAACACCCTAAACACTGTATTGGGTAATAGGGCCACTGTAACCACACATGCCCTAAAATGCCGCCATTATTTGGAAAAACTTCGTTTTTTGGCATTATTATATCATGCTATATCATCGTAGACATGATAATACTATGGGCAACAACCCTAAAACTGTAGGGCAACAACCCAAGGACTGTAGGGCTGCAACCCTAAAACTGTAACAGATGATTCCTATAAGGAATGCATGCTGAATGAGGTATTGGCAATTGACAACTGCCACTGTATCACACACTTCCTTGAGGGGGGAAGAAGGTGGATATATGTACATGCATAACCTCATCATAAAATACAGATATACCATATATAACATAGGTATATATATATCTTCACACACTCAGTTAGCTGAAGAGATTTTGGTGTTGTGTTTTGTCTTTATTAGATGGCAGAAGCAGAAGATCCAGATATTCCACCCATCAATGCAGATCCGTCTACATGGTTCTTTGACATCTTAGGCTCATATGATGCATACAGTCGTTTCAAGATTCCGAAATGGCATGCTGGTTATGATAATACCCAGACCAGATACGACAAGATAGGGTTCTTCGACAATATCAGCCGAATGAAGCCTGATATGAGCAGATATCGAGATCCTGAAAACGAGCCTCAGGAACCAGATGAAGAATATACTGCAGACAGTCCTCCGATGGTCTTTGTAGATCCAGATGCAGATACAGTACCAGCTCCACCAGCTCCACCCAGTTTGGTCCCCAAGGTGAAAATGGCACCACCTAGGGAATTCAAATCAGGACAGGACGCAGAGGTCTGGTTGGAAACAGTGGACAGATATTTCCAGTTCACTTATCCAGGTGTCAATGATAAGGATTTGATCACAGTGTTTCTTACTCTCATACAGAATAACGACAGACACTATTTCCAGGTCGTGGCAAATCAACCAGATGCCACATTTGCAGGAATCAGAGGGATTTTCCTCAGACAGTTTGGTAACCCCCATAAAAGATCAGTGGCTAAAAAACACCTAATGTCACTGAAACAGGAAAACCAGACTTTTTCAGATTATCTACGCACATTCACTTCACTGGCTGCACTGGCAGCAGTTGAACTGGAAGATGTGTTGATAAAGGACAGATTCGTCAACAGCGTAGATCCGGAACTTCGCAGACAGTTTCATTTACGATTCCTGACAGAGACAGAAAGGAATAATATGTCGTGGTCACTAACCACACAGATATTGCTCGACTTGAACTATGTTGTTCATTCGAAGCAATCAGAGACTCTTCATTATCGAGGGCAGAAGGAACAGTCATCTGGAGGGCCAGCCAAAAAGGATAAGGACAGAGGACGTGGCAATAAGCCATACGACAGATCCAAAAATCAGAATTGGAAACAGAATGACAGTCAGAAGTCCAATCAGAATAGGAATAAAGGAAAAAGTGGCAAAGGCAAGGGAAAAGGAAAAGGAAAAGGACAATCACAGAAACAGAATCAGAATAAGACTTGCCATCGTTGTGATCGACCAGGTCACATCGAGAAGGATTGTTGGGCCACCACTACCAATGATGGAAAGCAGATCAAAGGCAAGCCACCAGCACAGAATCCCTTTCAGAATCAGAGACAGCCACAGAAGAATCAGGGTGCAAAAGATGGGTCTAACAAACTCATTAACACGATCAACACCTTGGTCAAGGAACTGAAGAGTCAGCACAGCATCAATGCAGCAGTTGCAACTCCAGATCCAGTTCCATCAGCTTCAGCTCCTCAGGGAAACTCTCAGGGTACTGCGCAGGTACCGGTGATGAGAGCACCCCGAGGGTAGATCAGCCAGAAAGTGCCACTGAAGCAAGTGGCCGGATTGAGAGTATTTCAGAGGAAGTCCTATCCAGACTGACACTACAGTTTCAGCAGATGGATAATCCCACAGAAAACATCGCACAGATGCAGTCTCAGACAGCACAGCTGAAATCACAGAAAAAGCTGTTGCTGTATAAGGGGAAAGTCCATGGACAGAATACTCACATTTTGGTTGATCCAGGAGCCACATCATCTTTCATCGACAGACAGTTCGCTGCTCAGCTTGGTATACCTCCCACAGATTCTTCATCATTTTCAGTGGGATTGGCTGGAGGAAGCCAACTACCATGTACATCCTATCTTCCCAATGCTACATTCACGCTGGGCAAGTATAAGGATTCAGTAGATCTCTACATCATTGACATGAAACCATTCACTGTCATTCTGGGTCAAGATTGGTTGGAGAGGAGGAATCCACATATTGACTTTCAGACCAAAAATCTGACGATCACTAGGAAGCATTCATCAGGCTCCAGTATTCGCACAGTATTGTCCAGAGTTGAGCAGACTCCAGACTCAGATGGCCTTCCTGAAATGGAATTGGTCAGTGCCACCACTATGAGGAAACATCTCCGTCGCATTCGATCCAGTGGTTCGGCTGAAGAAGCCGTAGCATATCTCTTTTTCCTCTCCGAGGTCGATGGTGAATTGGTCTTTGCAGCATCAGACTCAGACACCACAATGGAAGACCCCGAGGTCACTGCAGCACGTGATCAAGTGAGAGAAGACTTTTCAGACGTTTTCCAAGAGGATCTTCCGGCTGGTCATAGGCCAGAGCGGTTTGAAGGTGGATATCATAGAATCGACATCGAACCTGGACATAAGCCTCCTTCACAGCCAGTACGCACCATTCCAGCACCCATGATGGAGGAACTCAAACGGCAAATCATCAAATATGTCGAGTTGGGTATCCTTCGTCCATCATCATCGCCATATGGATGCCCAATCATTTTCGCTCCTAAGCCAGGGGGAAAGTGGAGGATGTGTTGTGATTATCGTGCCCTGAATAACATCACCGTCAAGGACACGTATCCACTACCACCACATGACACCCTACTAGAGCAGCTGAAGGGATCAAGATGGTTCAGTAGATTTGATTTCAACCAGTTCTTTCACCAAATCCCCATTCATCCGGATGATATACATAAAACTGCTATTCGCACCAGATACGGTTCTTATGAATGGACAGTTATGCCTTTCGGATTGACCAATGCTCCTGCAACAGCACTTCGTGTAGGAAATCGGGCATTTTTCGACTTCATCGACCAGTTCCTTGTCATATTCATGGACGACACTATCGTATACAGTCCAGATTTTGACAGTCATGTGAAGCATGTTCGACAGTTCCTCCAGCGTTGCAGAGATCACCAGTTTTTCATCAGGCCTTCCAAGGTGGAGTTGTTCGTTAGATCTATAGATTTTATCGGACATCACATATCTGAAGCAGGCCTATCCATCATCGAAGACAGGATCAGAGCAGTCATGGCAATTCAGCCTCCAGTGTCTTATGGTCCTACCGTTGGAAAGCAGCCTCTACGCCGTATGGCTAAAGATGGCAAGTCATCCCTTCGGTCATTCTTGGGCATGGTTGGTCAATTTAGGAGATTCATACCAAAGTTCTCCAAAGTTGCCGAACCTCTCAATCGTCTCCTTAAAGATAATGCAGAATTTGTCTGGGAATCTGAGCAGCAGCAGGCATTTGATAACCTCAAAAGTGCCATCTGTAACGCTCCAGTATTGCAGCTCCCAGATCAGAAACTGCCATCTATTTTGGAGGTCGATGGATCAGGCACACACGTTGGCCAAGTATTACTCCAGGATCAAGGAAAAGGTATGAAGCCATGTGGCTATCACAGCGTCACTGTCACTCTATCCGATACACAGAGACGTTGGCCTATTCCTGAGATCGAGCTATTTGCCATTGTGGAAGGCTTCCGATTCTTTCGCCACATCTTGTTGGGAGCTCCTGAGACTATTGTACGCTCAGATCATCAGCCACTGGTTTATTTCCAGACCAAATCCACACTGAGCCCCAAACAGGCACGGTGGTTGGACGAACTCTCTGAGTACAACTTCCGTATAGAGCACATTGCTGGCGAGAAGAATAAGGTTGCAGACGCACTCACGCGTATCTCTGCACTTTTTGAACTTACTGATTGTCTTCATCATTTGGACATCAGCGAGGTCATTCCATCTGCAGATCCTACATTCATTGCTCTTATATCTTCTTCATCAGCTCATCAGCTACACGACATCATTATATCCGAATATGATCGTGATACATTTGCACAGACTATTTTGGCTAAGCCGACATCATCGACTTCATCACAGTCAGTCAGCAGCTACAGCTTCGAGCTCATTCAGGGGTTGATCTATCGTAAGACCATATATGGCAGACAGCTGTACATTCCACCAACAGCTAAAGTCCCCACAGATGACGGTGAGATCACACAGCTTCGCCACATTCTTCTTCATGAGTGCCACTCAGCCACTATTTCTGGTCATGTAGGCAAAAATCGCATGCTTCATCTTCTGCGTAGCCGGTATTATTGGCCAGGAATGACAACGGCAGCTATCAAGTACATTCGGGAGTGCCCCGTTTGTCAGCGCCAGAAAACGAGGCGACACAAGCCTTATGGTCAGGCACACATACGATATTCTGTGCCTAAGACAAAATGGCTTGATGTATCTCTTGATTGGATCACTGATCTGCCTATCACCACTAATGGGCACGACAATATATTTGTGGTAATGTGCCAATTCTCTCATCGTTGTCATCTCATTCCCTTCAGCATGACCTGGACAGCTCAGCATACTGCTTCTATCTATATGCAGCATATCTTCAAGCTCCATGGTCTTCCGAGGAACATCATCTCAGATCGAGACCCCAGATTCACCTCTACATTCTGGCAGACACTGTGGAAATCTACTGGTACGAGATTGTCCATGACGTCATCACACCATCCACAGTCGAATGCTGCCAATGAGAGGAGCCATGCCTTCATTGAGGACATCCTCAGGTATTTTTCAAATTGTTGATTCATGATATGATTTCACCATCCTCTGGTTTACAAACTGATTAGTAGCATTTTCATTTTCAGGTGTTGTTGCAATGATACTTCAGCCAATTCGTGGGAGGACAAGTTGCCTCTGGTGGAGTTTGCAATTAACAATACCGTTTCTGCATCAACTGGTTATTCACCATTTTATCTCGACTCGATGGCGCAACCACTTTCGCCTCATGATCTGGTTATCACTATTCCGCCAGAAGCTCCTGTTCCAATACAAAGAGCTATTCGAGATCATTTTGACCAGTACTCGGCTGTTCATGCCAACGCGGTAGACAACATTTCCCGAGCAGCAGAAATTAGCCAAGCCAGATTCAATAAGACTCACATGCCTAAGCAGTTTGCAGTTGGGCAGAAAGTTCTTTTACGGACCGAGTTTATTCAATGGACTGGTTTGACAGAGGCAGGCAGACACTTTAAGCAGCCATATATTGGGCCGTTCACTATTTCCAAAGTGCTTAGCCATGGACGTGCATACGAGTTAGATTTCGAAAATCTTGATATCCGTATTCATCCGGTACAGCCTGTTTCCAGATTAGAGCTGTACAATGACTCGATTCAAGCACCTTTGCCTCTGCCACAGATGATCACCGAAGAAGGGCAACCACTGTTTGAGATATCACATATACTCTCGGATAAGTTCACTAGAGGTGTCAAATACTATTTAGTACGATATGCAGGCTACGGTCCTGAGCATGACACCTGGGTCAAAGCCACAGAGCTGACCAATGCAGCAGACATTATAGCTGCCTATGAAGGCTAAACATTATATTAAGCCTTATGCCCTTACTTCTTGTAATATATACTAATAAATCGATCATCTATATAACCTTGCTCTTAATGTTTATCATTATATTGCATTGAAGCGGGAATTGATCCTTCCTTGCTAAAGGTGTAGTGAGCCTTGTTCAAAATCATACCCTTGCACAGATACGCACAGCGAGATATCATATCTGTGGATAAATAAAAACTGCTAAATGCTACCTTTGCCAAAACCGTGGTTTGTCATCGGATTCTTGGCCAGTCATCCGAAACTACCGGAGACATCGACTGAGGTAGACGGAGTTGTGATCCTAAGTTGTGCTTGACAAACATAACTAAATAAATTTCACATTAGTACGTGGCGAATCCATTCTCACTCATCGCGATAGATGTTCGTCAAAGCGTGCGTACTGGACAAAAATATTAAGGAGTTGAGCAGACCGGTAAAGGATTATAAGTCCAATTCCGTTAAGCAGGGCCGCTCCGTTTGCATTAAAACAAGCCCCTTTGTTCGTTTATTATCGAAATCGGGCTCCCCATCATCGCCTAGGATCCTCCAAAGTAGCTTAAGGAGGGGAGGAAGAGTTGGGTGCACTATATTAGGCCGAGAATCGTTCGAATATAATTCGTTATAATCGTGGGATCATCGATCGCGCAAAGGCGACGACGGCTAGCGCAAATAATCCGTAACGTAGACTTCGGATGCTTTGAATCGTCTAGCACATACATGATAACGTGTGGATCAATCAGTAATCCAGCGTAGGATTGTATCGCGAAAACGCTCTTCATTGAACCTTGGAACGTCACTCAACGATACGATTTCCGGAAAGGTGGGCTACATCCTAAGGACTGTATGGCTAAATGCCTAAGGTGAGGGACTAAAGTGGACTCAGTTCCCCCCAATAACCTAAAAACACCATGAGGGACGCCTCAAATCGGTGTAAGAAGACTGGTACCAGCAAGAAGCGACAACAACAAAGACATTAAAGACATATACAAAGGTATGCCCGTTGTGAGGTCACAACTCTCTTAAGAGGGGAGATCTGTCAGGGTTATGACCGATGACATATGTGTCATACATGTCATACGTGTCATACCATGTCATGTCATGTCATATATTATTATGACAGTCGGTCGTGTCATATATTATTATGACAGTCGACAGTATGGTCGATCATGACTGTACAGGTCGAGTCGCGTCATACATTTATGACAGTCGTCAGTACGGTCGACTATGACATGTACAGTCGTACCATTTGTCATTCACTCACCTTGAGTGACACCTGTCATTGAGAGGCCAGGTTGTGGCATCGAGATGACAAAGCAAGATGAAGTCTTGAAGAACCGGAAGTGTTCGGAGAAAACTCATCTTCGCTTCTAGCATGTTCTGAACAAGCATGCGAGTATCATATGGCTTATTCGTTCAGCCGATACTGATTGTTCAACCAATGCCTTGGGTTCACAACCCAATTGTGGTGGCATCTATGAGATGCGGGGCATTGCGTAAAATGAGGTAGCGTTGGGCTACAGCAGTCACTTCTGAAGAAGCACTGCACTCATATCCACACATACGCTGCGTGAGCTATTAACGTTCCATAATAGCCTCGCTATATATCATATATCATATCGCTTCCAAGCGAACCCTTAAGAGACATCGACTACGAGCAAAACGAATGGTTTGAAGACCTTGCGAACCTTGAGAAGTGGGAGAGCGCGGAGTTGACTCCCTCCGACCGTCGTATCTTAATGATGTGGTGGGCAGGAAACGGGTATGCGCGGATGGCAAAGCGGGTTAACCTGAATAGGTATTTCGAGAAGTCTGGTTGCCTACTGTCCGTGAATGGAGTCGGGGATGACAGGATCACCCCAGAGGGGCTTTCTTCTTTCACGTTTGAACGCCCTATCATCCCTGTAGTGCTTGCGGAGACACCTGTCCAGCCTCATTTGCCCGCAGCTACTCACTCAGAGATGCAGCACGCGGTGCAACTAGAGGAACTTTCTGAGGAAGAGGTTGACTCGGAAGAGGATCAGGATTCAGACGAGGCTCAGAAGTGGTTTGTTCCTGACGGTTTCTATGTTGTCTTTGATACCCCCCTCGCGGGAGTTGATAACAGCTTCGTCGGCAAGCACATCATGTTCAAGTGGAACGGTGTGGGATGGTGTCACGGTTGGGTGCAAACGTTTTATCCCAACCATAGGCGCGGTTACAACGTGGAGGTTGTGTACGATGATGGAGACCGCCGAGACCACATCTTGCGCCTGCAGGACTATGGCCGTGGGGACACAGTAGAGGCTGGCGCATGGTGCTTGCTTAAGGAGGGGAGCATACAAAGCATAGAAGCTTGAATAGTGAGGGTGCACCTACGTAAGTTGTTGTATCTGGAAACATATATATGCCTTGCGCTGTAACATACAACAACTTTTGAAACATATCTGCCTTGCGCGGTAACATACAACAGCTTTTGAAACATATCTGCCTTGCGCGGTAACATACAACAACTTTTGAAACATATATGCCTTGTGCGGTAACATCGATATAACAGTGCGCATAACATACCTGCCTTGTAATATGTGCCTACATAGCTCAACGACCTGATTAGCCGGACAATATATCAATATATCACAAAGCAAATAACATAATAACACCAAAATTGTATATGGTATCATGTGGAATGAGAGTGGAAAACCAACGATATTTTTCACGGGGAAGCCGATTTCCCCCCCACTGTATGGGGGCCTGCTTCTCCTTGCGTCACCCCTCACTGTGTGTGGCATGTGTCACCCGTGACCGTGTCTCCGTCACGTTAGCCTTCTCTATTTAGACAGTCCGTATGTCTGTCTCTCTAGTTAATGCTATACCGTTCCGAGCACCCAGCACTGTGCATTTTCTGACTGCTTTGTGTACATATATATCTTATATATATCCACCGATTTCACCGTTTCTATAAATTTTCTTAAATATAAGAAATTCTAGGATAAGCTCTTAGGCTTGTCAGCCAGCACCCATATTTCTTATAACCCCATATTTCATAGCTCAAAAAAACCAGCCAGCAAATTTCACCAAATCTCGTACCCCCAGACAAAGGCGGCTACTTTCTTATTGGCGGGTTTTCTTATTCGAGTGATTATTGTATAGGGGTGGAGCGGGGGAATGTGGACCAAAAAATGAGCCGGGGGGGGGCACGGGTCGGGGCAGTGGTCAAGGATCGTCGTAAAGCTGATGGTGTCAAGTTCTGAATTGCTTCATGTGGGAATTTAATGGCTTGCGAAGGAAAGGCGGCGTGGCGTCGACGCAACGGTTTCAACCAACCCACCGATAATGCAACGCGTAAACGTACACCTAGGTACCGCAGCTCTCCACAACGCCAATCATCCGAAAATCCACAACCAGGCCATACCGCTCGCGCGCTCAACTCCTAGCATCGCTCCATATCCCAAGCGTCGACATTCAGCCAATCATGGCGGCTAATTCGCATTGGCCAAATAAAACGTGCGTTGCAGCGTTGGTCCAAACCTGCCAGGGATATTAGTCAGAGTGTCAGACCGGATAAACTATTATACCCGCTCAAGGTTGTTTCTCATAATGTATTACGTTAAGATAAGTTGTGTTGGAAATAACACGGTGAACCGTCAAATAAATCTGCTATGTGGTCACTTGCAATCTTTCCTATAGTTGCAGTCCGTACTCCGTATCGCAATCCTAGTTAGTGAACCCGTAGATAGTAAAAACGGTGTTTAAAACTAGATCTTAATATTTTGATTCGAAGTAAGTGTAAGCCACGTCCGGACTACATTAACCAGCATACCGATATATATATGTACCTTTCGTTATATAACTACCTAACAAGATGCCCGTTATGTTGGCAATACGGGTTTCGTTGGGTCCAGAGCCGATGACCGGTCACGATGCATTCTACTATAAGAAGTGACACGGCTCGGATGACACGGCAGAGTGTTACTTCCAGCCGCAATTCCGTAGCTATGCGAGCCGTGCGTGCAAGGCGGCAACGCACCTACCACCCGCTACAACCGATACGTTGGTAGGTCCGTAACCAAAGCTCCACATGTGCTCCATGTCGCATCCTCCTCCTCCTGAACCAATCGGACGTGCCTGCGTTGTGCACAATTGTCGAAGAACTCCAACGCCGTGATTGCCCCAAAGCTCCAAAAGACGCGATCGCAAAAGGCACACGAGTGTTAGGCCAAACGTGGCCCGTACATGAATGCTCTCTTGGCTCGCTCATGTCCCGCCGCGGGGGCCGCAACTGAGGCACAACTCGGGAACGATGCAAGGCTCACGTCGATCACGATGCATCTGCCTCCTCCATCGTGCGGTTCAACATTGTGATGTCGGGCACGTCGGGCTTCCATTCAGGCACGACGATACCCCGATGATGATGATTAGTATAGTCGTTAGTACCGATAGTATACTATGCCAGAGGTGGGGGGATCTCGAGTATTCAAGGTGTTAATATCCGCGGATATAGGTGACGTATTCGGGCTTCGGGGTCACCCCGGAGTATACCTGGAAAAATCCGTATATATAACGCTTGGGCTCGATACTCGATACCCGGGTATCGAGCCCGGATATATACCCATAGAATAGTGAATACCCGGGTTTTTCAAAAAATATATCCATATTGGTGTCGACCGATACCCGGGTATGGAACCCGGATATCGGATATCCGGACATATATCCCCCCACCTCTGGTATATGCTATACAGTAGAGCTAGGTAATAGTCACCTACAAATTTTATTCGGGTTATTTTCCTAGATTTTACAAGATTTCGTGTTGGCTGTTTTGTCAACCGATACAGTCGAGTGACATGACACCTAGAGCTCTAAACCACGAACAGAGCACACGTCACCTTTTCATTTTGGAAATTTGCATTCGATTGTCGATTGTCTCAGCGTGACAGACTTGAGGCTCGCGTCGGGAGGGAAGGCAACACCAACAGCTCCCGATTCTCGATACTGTACCACATACCTTCGTACCAGACTTTTGGCAATCTTTTCGAGCGTTCCAAGAATTTTTTAGCCAGACCTCCCATCGCTTTCGTTACATTTCACATCGCTCCCTCCATAGTTTTATGCTCACTGGGAACATGCTTATGCCTGACGTTCTTCCTATCCAAGCCGGTGCTGTTTTCGTGAAGCTATATGATGCCCGCAAAGGTTATCGCTGCAAGAGTACCGCAAGGAACGCTCTTACTATAAGCGCAAAACGATCCCAGAATCCTAAGGGAGTAAGCTCTGCAGCGGCCAGATCGGACAATACAGTCTATACGACGACAAAACCTGTCGAAATGCAGAAACCTATTGTAGCGCCTCCTCCCACCCCGGAAGAACTTAGCCCAATCTGGGGCAATTCTCAGGTGCACAATTGAGCCTGAGCTACGTTTTTCTAGAGAGAGGTTGAGGCCGTGGTTCACGCCTGCAATATCCGAATTTTTTTTTCTCTCATATTCACTTGAGCATATGTGAATACAGCAGCTGCACGTCCTCAGGCGATATACGCCTCTTTACCCATGTTTCCCCGTCGCTTGCAGGTCTGGGCGAGCCCACTGGACCCGACTCGAAGGGTCCATTGTTGCCGTACCTTGAATATGAACAGCATTACTGCAGTGGGCTTCGATATGGACTACACTCTGGCAGTGGTAAACAAGAAATATTGCCAGTTCGCACTAATTTTGTTGTCAAAAGCTTACACTAAGTCTCGTTTCTTGCACTCGCGCAGTACAAGCCAGAAACCTTCGAGAATCTCGCTTACACGCTTACCAAGAACAATCTGGTGAAGAACTTGGGGTATCCAGAGGTATGCACTTCCAGAATATTCAGGGATAAAAGTTGTTTTCATTGAAGGTTTCGACCTATGCTGCGTTCCAGACATCCTCCCCGCCTTTTCTCGTCTACTTCCTTACATATTTTCCCTGGTTGTATCATTTGTGAGGCTTGTTTTACGATATTGCGGCTCCCTAACTTTGAAGGCGCGCTCCTCGCAGACGATACTCGATTTCAAGTTCGACCATAACTACATGGTCCGCGGTCTTGTTATCGACAAGGTGGGCAGTGCACATCCAATAGCCCCCCTAGTCTAATAACGAATAACTAAATGGTCCGCGGTCTTGTTATCGACGAGGTGGGCAGTGCACATCAATAGCCCCTAGTCTAATAACGAATAACTAAATGGTCCGCGGTCTTGTTATCGACAAGGTGGGCAGTGCACATCAGCTAGCCCCCCTAGTCTAATAACGACTAACTAAGTGGTCCGCGGTCTTGTTATCGACAAGGTGGGCAGTGCACATCCAATAGCCCTCCTAGTCTAATAACGAACAACTAAGTGGTCCGCGGTCTTGTTATCGACAAGGTGGGCAGTGCACATCCAATAGCCCTCCTAGTCTAATAACGCCCCAGGGCTTACTCTTTCATCCTGCTACGCGGCCACCATACTAGCCGTCAGGACCGAAAGTGGTTTCCCGAAGGATATTCTCCCAAAGCTGCTTTTGAGAGCTCTGTTATCATGCGCCCCTTCGACGACACTCGTATGTCCCCCCTCTAGTTCACATCTCGATGGTACCCTTAGAAGTTGCTGCGAACTGGCCTTCGCATCCAGTTTGTTTTGCTCTCATAGCTACCTTGCTGAGGCCTTAGCCACTTCCCGTTTTATCACTAGTTGCAACACGTTTTCCGACCCCCCACTAGTTGCGATGTCTCCCTGCATGACATCAGAATTGATGACTCAGCAGCAGACGGCCCGATCCCAACCCTGCGCAGAGCCGGGGGAACATTCTGAAGATGGATCGACACAAATATGTTAAACTCGCGTATCACGGCTTCACGGAGCTTTCTCGCGAGGAGCGAATTAAAACTTACGGTGCGTTTTGCCACCAAGCCGTTGGAGGGCAAGATAGTGCGCGCTGACCGCGCGACGTGCTTCTCGCATCAGTGCGCTAGAAGCGCGCACATGCCTTTTGCGCCCTGCCCAGCTCCCGTCTTGAAACGGACAAAACGGCGCCTATGAAAAAGGTTGGGGATGGTGACTCACAGGGAATGCTCGCATTCGGGAGTCTTTCGACGAGCCTATGTGCGCCCCCCTCCATTCTCCACTCTCCACGTGCAGCCTGCCCTGGTTGTAGCCAAGAACTCGTGGGCGCCATGATCACATGGTCAACTTGTCTGTTGTTGAAATCTGGACGCTATATCGGTCAACAGGTTTGCAAACATAGACACGCTCTTCTCCCTCGCCGAGGCCTTCCTATTCTGTCAAATCGTGGAGTACAAAGACGAGCACCCTCTGCAGCTTCCTGACAAACAGTGCCCCCGAGACTAACCGTGTCAGTCGCCCCCCTCGAGACTAACAGTGTCAGTGCGCCCCCCTCCCCGAGACTAACCGTGTCAGTGCGCCCCCCGAGAATAACCGTGTCAGTGTCAGTGCCCCCCCTCCCGAGAATAACCGTGTCAGTGCGCCCCTCCCGAGACTAACCGTGTCAGTGCGCCCCCCCTCCCGTGACTGACGTCGCGGACGCTCTCTTCGGCGTCTGGTGTGCGATTTGCCTAGCCGGGGGGTCGTGCGGTGCTGGCGAGCTTTCAGGTACTTCCAGCTGTACACTGACGTGCGCGCTGCTGTGGACATGTGCCATCGCGACGGCTCCCTCAAGAAAGCTGTGGCGGCCAACCCCGGAGAGTACGTTCCCCGCGCCGCCTCAGCAGCCTAGGAGAAGAGAAGAGTCTGCCACCTGTGCATCCCTCCCCTGATCGTATACCAAGGACCTTCCTCGTGCTGCGTGGTACCAGCGACGCCTGCATGGATTCCCGACGCTATTGGCAGGTACATTTTTGAAGACCAGAATCTGGTGCCGCTGTTCAAGACGCTGCGCAACTCCGGCCGCAAGACTTTCATTGTGACCAACAGGTGACACCCGCGAGTCGAGGGTGGGGCGTTGCAGTGTCACCGAGGCAGTGTTGGGCGGCCGATTTATATAGAGATTGGTGGATAATGAGCTGGCAAGGGAGTGGGGTGGTTGGGATAACACTATGGAGTGCCGAGACGGGGATGGGGCGTTGTGGCTGCAGCTTGTGGGACTACACAAACGTCGTGATGAATTTCTTGCTGGAGGGGAACGTCGGCAAGAACATGACCTATGACTGGCTCAAATATTTCGAAGTGGTGTGTACACTCGACCCTCATCTGCTCAGAGCCCGGCCCACTCGGACCACGCGCATGCTCTCCGGCGTGTGCACTACACGGAGGAGTTGGGAGAGTGCTGAGGTGCTGTCCCCCAGGCCTCTGAATGCTGCACCACCAGGGCATCGTGGATGTACGTACCAGCAATCCACGCGTCCGCGTCAGACTGACTCAGGCGGTGCCCCATTGCGTGGGCGGGGGGAGGGGCAAGGTTGCGGTCCGAATGCTTGTGTGCAAGGCGGCGGACCAGCGGGGCCTACGAGGGATATTTATCATGACGTCTCCAGGCACCACATCCGACTCGGGCGGGCACCACATCCGACTCGGGCGGGCACCACATCCGGCTGGAGTGGGCACCACAACCGACTAGGGCGGGCGTTACATCTGACTAGGGCGGGCACCCCACCCGACTAGGCGGGCACCACATCCCACCCCAGAGCACGGGCGCCACATCCGACTGAGGGGCGGGCATCACATCCCGACTAGGGGCGGGCATTACATCCCGAATAGGCGGGCACCACATCCGACTAGGGCGGAGCATCGCATCCAGCTAGGCGAAGACACCCAATCCAACTTCGTGGGCATTGCATCTGATTGGGCGGGCACCACATCCGACTAGAGGCGGGCATTACATTTGATTAGGGCGGGCACCACATTCGACTGAGGCGGGCACCCCACCCGACTAGGGCGGGCACCACATCCCTAGGGGCGGGCACCACATCCGACAGGGGCGGGCACCACATCCCGACTAGGGCGGGCATCACATCCGACTTCAGTGGGCACCACATCCACTAGGGCGGGCCTCACATCCGACCTGGGCGGGCATCGCACTCGACTAGGGCGGGCACCCAATCCCAGCTAGGGCGGGCATTGCATCTGATTGGGGGCGGGCACCACATCCGACTAGGGGCGGGCATTACATTTGATTAGGGGCGGGCACCACATCCGACTAGGGCGGGCATCACATCCGACTAGGGCGGGCATCATCCGACAGGGGCGCGGGCACCCAATCCGACTAGAACGGGCATCACATCCGACTGGGAGCGTGCACCACATCCGACTAGGGCGGGCACCACATCCCACTAGAGGCGGGCGGCACCACATCCCACTAGGGAGGGCAGCACATCTGACTAGGGCGGGCACCACATCCGACTAGGGCGGACACCACAACCGACTACGGCGGGCATCACAGCTGGTAGGTAACGTAGGTTTTTGGGACGAGCCTTTAATTTTTGTTCTTTGCCGAAGGTATGCCGATGAGTTTTTCTTTTTGTTTCTCGGTCAGGTCATATGTGGCAGCAGTAAGCCTCGGTTCTTTATTGAGAACCGGCAGCTCTTCGAGGTCCGACCCCTTCCTTCTTCCCGTTTGCATCCTTATTGCGGGATCCGTGATGTGCGTGGACCCCCTAGGGGACCGAAGCCGCAAGCAGATGCGAGATCCGGAGTACTGGCAGGGGGCGTGCTGAAGCAAGGGCAGTGAACAACGTCAGGGAGAGTAGAATTGTGTGAGGAGACCTGCTTGTGCGGGACAGGCGCGACTGTTGGAGGGTGCTGGGGGTTAATAGCCGTGTGAGAAATGAGGAGGTCGCCCAAGAGTAGTGCGCAGGCCTACATGAGGGGGGTGCCAAGAGTAGTGCGCGGGCCCGCATGAGGGGGGTGCCAAGAGCAGTGCGCAGGCCCGCATGAGGGGGGTGCCAAGAGCAGTGCGCAAGCCTGCATAAGGGGGGTGCCAAGAGCAGTGCGAGGGCCTTCAGATGTCTCTGCAGCAGGTTAGCCTTGGTGCGGCGACATGTGACTGGCAGCGCAAACGGCGGGAGGCCAAGCATCCTGGGGCGGGCGTTTGGGACACACGCTCGGGAACCACTGCAGAGAAGATCAAAAGACGGTGGTGTGGGCGGGGAATGGGGATGACGGGCATAGGGATGACGGGCGAGAGAAGGGGAAGTGGAGGCGGTGGTTGCAGGTAGATCTGCCAACTGGGCTGCTGCACAACACCGATGACGGCAGCCCCCTCGTGCCCATTGACGCGGAGTGTCTACCAATTCCGCCAATAAACCTTCTGCGCCGCCCAACTCAACCAGGGTAGGGCCCCTTAAGAGGCTTGCTTCTCACACCCGGGCCGGGCCTCCTAGTCCCCCTCACACCATGGCCGGGCTTGCTAGTTCTCCTCACACCGTGGCCGGGCCTTCTGGTCCCCTTCACACCATGGCCGGGCTTGCTAGTTCTCCTCACACCATGGCCGGGCTTGCTAGTTCTCCTCACACCGTGGCCGGGCCTCCTGGGTCCCCCTCACACCGTGGCCGGGCCTCCTGGTCCCCCTCACCGTGGCCTGGTCCCCTCACACCATGGCCGGGCCTCCTGGTCCCCCTCACACCGTGGCCGGGCCTCTGGTCCCCTCACCGTGGCCGGGCCTTCTGGTCCCCCTCACACCGTGGCCGGGCCTCCTGGTCCCCCTCACACCGTGGCCGGGCCTTCTGGTCCTCCTCACACCGTGGCCAGGCCTGCCTAGCATTAGAAGGCGCTTCGGTGCGGCCGAGGCATAAAACAGGGCATGGCTTCGTGGGCATCTACTGAGGAATGCTGGAGGGTGAAGAGGGCGGAGCAGTTCTGATGGGGAAGGCGCATCGGCCGACGCGGCAATGGTAAAGCAGCTCTCCCGCCACAACATCGCCGAAATATTCTCTCTTCATCTCGGAGCGGCATTGTGGAGCCGCCTGCGCGCTGAGCCTCGTATGCGGGCTGAGCCTCGTATGCTCAACTCGGTCGACGCACAAAATAGGCCCCTCTGAAGTCTTGTGTGCTGATGGGTTCGTGGATGACCAGAGTATATGCAGCCATTCAGAAGGGCCTTTTGGGGGGGAAGGGCTCCAAATTTTGGGGGTTATCTGACCTGCGCGTATGTTAAACATGCTAACTTGGACTGAGATGTGGCATTCGGAATCGGATTTGGCTGATATGACAGTCTCGATCTCTCAAACATAGCATCGGCTGGAATGTCCTTTTCAGTGGTCTGCCGACCGCGTTGAGCATGTAGGGTGCTGCGCCCCCGAGGCTGGGGGATGAGCATAGCGACTAGATCAGCTGGTACAGGGATTGGATGCGCGGGCGCAGGCGCGGGTATTCCAAGGCGGCAGCTACAACGACCTGCACAACATTCTTGGAATCGAATCCGGGACCCAGGTGCGCCGGCTGGCCTGTATGTTGCTCAGCCTTGGAATTATTTCTTTGGCACCATGTAGCAACAGAAGATCGGCTGCACGATGTACCCACACCAGGAATCAGAGGACTCAGCACACACTTCGGGACACTTAGCCGGATTCTCCGGAGCTCACTTGTGAAGAATGGGATCCCCTAAGCCTTACTGGGCCACCTGAGCCCCTCTGCAACTGCCACGCCGGCACGCCCGTGCCATGTCTTTGGAGAGGATTCACCTCCACCCCCCGAGCTGCTCGAATCATCTCTCCGCCACCAAGGACCACCCCTCTGCTCCCTGAGCCTCACTGGGCCACCTGAGCCCCTCCTCTGAGCAACTGCCCTGCTGGCGCATTGCTGTGGGTGTGTGTATGCTTATCCTTGCGAATCCTTTGGCACCCCGTAGCCACAGGAGACTGCACTATGTACCCACGCCGGGGATCAAAGGATTCAGCACACACTTTGGGACACTCATCCGGATTCTCCGGAGCTCACTAGTGAAGAATGGGACCCCCTAAGCCTCGCTGAGCCACCCGAGCCCCTCTGCATCTGCACCGCCAGCGCACTGCCGCCTTGTGCCTGAAGCCGGTTCATCCCTGCCCCCCGAGCTGCGCGAGCCATATCTCCACCACCAAGCCCACGCGCAAGACCACTCCTCTGCTCCCTGAGCCTCACTGGGCCACCTGAGCCCCTCTGCGGCTGTCCTGCCGGCGCACTGCTGCTGTGTCTCTGGAGCCGGCTCACCTCCGCCAATCGAGCCAACCCTCCACCACCAAGCCCACATCCCACATCACCCCGCTGCCCCCTACAGCCTGATCTCAAGAGAGCTTGCCCACCCACGCCACGGCCAGAATGCCCAAGCGCTGTCCCAAGGGGCTGAGAATGATAAACTGGGTTGCCCTCATTTAAACTTGCGCATCCGCCACCGACTTGCGCCTGTCGCCCTCTACCCCCAGCACCAACTCCCCGTGACTGGAGCCCTTGCGCTGATTGCCTTACGAGGTGGCCGCGAACTTGAGCAATGCGCTCCACACTTGCGCTGTCTATCATGCACGTTGCTTGGCATTCGGTTTGAGATGTGTCGACGTAGGTGACATCTTGCCACGGCTCCGCCTTTTTTTTCTGAATGCATCTCACATCCACCGGGATGATGGTGAGAGGACTCACGGCCAGCCCTGCGTGCCCCAACTTCTCTCTCTCATTCTTACCCCTCTGCTCTTGTCCGAGGGCCGCGTGTGCTGTCAGTCAACAGACATTCAGACTACGACCAGTACCGAGTGCTGGAAATGAAATCATCCCCTTGCCCAGTACATCTTGGCTGCTGCATGGGGAGTCGGGCGGCCTGGCTTGGAGTGTCCATCACCTGCGCCGTGTGGCTTGTACGGCAGTGGTCGGGCAGCCTTGCTTGGGGTGTCCATCGCCTGCGCCGTGCGGCTTGTATGGCAGTGGTGTCGGGCATCGCTTGGGGTGTCCCTCGCCTGCGCCGTGTGGCTTGTATGGCAGTGGTCGGGCATCCTTGCTTGGGGTGTCCATCGCCCTGCGCCGTAAGGCTTGTATGGCAGTGGTCGGGCAGCCTTGCTTGGGGTGTCCATCACCTGCGCCGTAAGGCTTGTATGGCAGTGGTCGGGCAGCCTTGCTTGGGGTGTCCATCAACCCATGGCAGTGGTCGGGCAGCCTTGCTTGGGGTGTCCAACGCCTGCGCCGTGCGGCTTGTATGGCAGTGGTCGGGCAGCCTTGCTTGGGGTGTCCATCGCCTGCGCCGTGTGGCTTGTATGGCAGTGGTCGGGCAGCCTTGTTTGGGGTGTCCATCGCCTGCGCCGTGCGGCTTGTATGGCAGTGGTCGGGCAGCCTTGCTTGGGGTGTCCATCACCTGCGCCGTGCGGCTTGTATGGCAGTGGTCGGGCAGCCTTGCTTGGGGTGTCCATCACCTGCGCCGTGCGGCTTGTACGGCAGCTTTCAAGCCTCTTTCGGCTAGGTCCACGCCTCACCGGACAGATACGGGTAAAGGGTGTGGGCAAATCCCTCACTTGCCTAAATGGATGGAGTGTGAATCACAGTCCTACGCATATTGCATGGCATGAGTGACTGGGCACCAAACAGGCTCTAGTTGTGATTTGCTTGATGTGATGGTTGGGTTTTCTCTAAGGGTGCATCTAAAAAATGCCTTCTGCTCCGTGCATACGTGCAAATCTGCGTCAAAAGCGCACAGGATACACGAATGATGTCGACGAAGGTGGAATGGTTCACATGTAAGACATATTTCTATCCATCGTGATATAGTTTACTATGTAACGTTAAATAATCTACTTCTTCATGATATACTTGATATGCATGAGCTCAGGCTCTTGCAGGAAAGTTTGACATGTGAACCATTCCAATTCTGTCGACAGCATTCGTGTATCGCTAGGCGTCTGCTTACGCTCCGGAGTTTGCACTGTACACTTCACTGGCAGGATCACCGGCTTCCTCGGTGCCACGTGGCGCTCTTCGAGATCGGGCCTTCGCGGACGCACTGCACTCCCAAGCGCCGCCTCTTTATTTTGTTGATCATTCATTTCACAGATAACCCTGGCCGTGCGGTCGTTTAAGGAGTCCGATCTTGCGCCCCGCGCTTCCCTCGCAGGTGATGTACGCGGGAGACCACATCTACGGCGACATCCTGCGCAGCAAGAAGGAGCTCGGCTGGCGCACCATGCTCATTGTGCCCGAGCTCGAGTCTGAGATCAGCGTGCTCATGCAGCATGGTTCGGCCATGCAAAGATTCGGCGAGATGCGAGTTCGCCGCGAAAGCCTCGACGACCAGCTTGAGCGCCTCAAGTGGCATTTGGAGGTGATTCTTATCACCTCCTCGCGGGTGCTATAAGCTCCACCTCCCCCCTCGAGTGGTACAGAGATGCGACCCTTGCTCCGCTGCGCCCCCCGCCGCGCCCACGCTTTTGGTGGCATAAAGTGTGGAGTTCATAGCTAACATTGGAATCGTTTTTTTAAGGAAGATCTGTGATCAGGGAGAGCGCCTGCTCTTGTTGCCAGCTGCCATATAGAGACGATTACAATGCGACGTGGCAATCCCGGGTCACACATAAAGGCGATTACACTGTGAATTGGCAGTCCCGGATTGCACATAGAGGTAATTGCACTGCAACGTGGCGTTCCCGGGTTGCAGAAGATGACGACTCTGAGACCGGGGGCAGATGACGTGTGTGAGACCGGCGGCAGATGATATATGTGAGACCAGTAACAGACGATGTTTGTGAGACCGGCGGCAGATGACGTGTGTGAGACTGATGGCAGATGATGTGCGTGAGACCGGCGGCAGATGATGTGTGTGAGACTGGTGGGAGATGACGTGTGTGAGACTGGTGGCAAATGATGTGCGTGAGACCGGCGGCAGATGACGTGTGTGGGACCGGCGGCAGATGACGTGCGTGAAGCCGGCGGCAGATGACGTGTGTGGGACCGGCGGCAGACGATGCCTCTGTGATCTCTGTGATCTCTGTGATCCAGCGGCACAACACACACAGACGCTGGCAGCAACTGCTGGCTAAGAGAGCGGCAGGCGCATCAGGGCCTCGTGCATGCCCTGCTCTGTGGAAGGTGAACTCTCCGTCACGTGAATTTGAACTCCCCAGGGTCTGTGAGAGAGTCCAACCACCAACGAGGTTGCGCTGCTGTTTGCGCATGCTGAAGGCGTGCACTGGGGAGACGCAGGTGTCTGGGTCTAGTTTGAGTGAGGAGGAGTTACGAAAGGTGGAGGAGATGATTGCGGAGGTGTCAGGGGAGCAGCAGAAATTGCAACAGGTACAAAACGCATTTCCTGTTGCTCCGCGGGTGAAGCTGTTCTGATTTCACCCATTCGCATGCTGGTTGAAAGCTGCATGCGTTGTCCAAGCAGACGCCTGCTGCATCACAGTAGCGCATCACCCGTCACATCACGCGTGGCACAGTATTTTCAGTGTGCTTTCGGCATGCGTAACCTTGACAAGCTGGGCAAAGCATGCCACATGGGCGCAGATCCCCTAGAGATACCGATCAGGGTTTTGTGAATCGATCGATCGATGCCATCACGCGCGTGCGTGTCGGCAAGAGAAACGAAAGGGTGTGGTATGTGGACGGTGTGGGCGGGATGGCAATCAGGAGCATCGAGACGGATTGCAACAGTACCATCAACAATTCCACCCGATCTGGGGACAGCTCATGATGACAGGTTACCAGAAATCACGCTTCTCACACCAGCTGCACCGCTTCGCCTGCCTCTACACAAGCCACGTCGCTAACCTCATGCTTTACTCACCAAACAAGAATTACCGCTGCCGTCAAGATGAGATGCCGCATTACACCGTTGAGTAAGGCGTTAAACTTGCCACATCTGGATTCCGGATGGCTGCCAAAGACTTTGGGACTAGATCTATGTGTTGGCATGCTCTCTTAACTTGTTCAATTTAATCGTCACCCTTGGACTCATTCCAGGATTTTCCAACGTCAATTTCAGCGGCATTTCAGCGGACCGGGTCAATCCACTGGGTCAAAAGGTACCATGTCGGAAATGCAATGCAGTAAGGAGCGCAGCTTGCAGTCGTCAAAACTGAAGATATAGAATGCTTTTGAGTGGTTACAGCATCTTTCTTGTGTGGAGCCCAATTGCAAATTAGCCCGGGAACCCCACCCACTTTTGACTCAAGCAAGGCGATGCTCCGAGGGGTTGGGTTGAACACTTGATCGCCTCTGAGTGATGTATCGTTTGAGAGGAATGCACTGTGAGCAGCAAAGCGAATTCAGACTTGCAGCTGATATAGGCCCCTGTACATGCTATTTCGTCGTACAGCCAAATCCCAAGCATTCAGAGCAAGCGTTGAGACCATAGCACATTGGGAAGTTTGTTTTCCCAGAAGCACATATGCGGAATCTTTCTGTGCAATGTCCCGCAGCTTCCTGTTTGCTCTAGTATAGAGAAGTGAAGTTTGGATTCAACAATACCACATGGAAAGCATAGTGGTGAATAGAAGGCTGCAAATAACTGTGCATGTATGAGAAATGAAGTGAGCTAAATAGAGATGCAGTGCCCGGTGTGGCTCTCGTTGAATCCATGCTTACACACAGATGTATATATGGCAGCATGGCCGAGCTTCTTTTATCCACTGGGTGTTGGTGTGATGATGACCTTCAATTAGGGCCTCTCGTGCCATTCGGGATGTGTGTGGTAGTGTACAGTCTTCTTGCTGGGCCCGCGTCTTCCTAGCCAGGATCTGATTCCGACGTCGGAGTTCAGCATGTTAGACGAATTTATCGCATGTCTGGTTGTCTGCAAATCTGAACGTTTGAAACGCGGTCTACGTACCGCACGAATAGTGGCATGCGGTAATGTAACACCAAGCGAACATAATTGCTACGCTATGCGAAAGACTTATGTGGGAGTTCGGTACTTTCCATGACATGTCATATGCCATTACAATACGTGACACTCGACAGTTCATAGTTGTGAGTTCTGAGACAGGGGGGCAATGCCTGGGATGAGACCCCGGATAGCACTACTTTTTTTTTGAGGACCCGTGGGTTTTGGGGTCTTGTACAAGCGAGTTTGGGGGTGAACCCCGGGGTTAACACTACCGTAATTTCAGCTGTGACACCATGGTACCCCCGGCCCCTCGAGGTATATGCTCCACCGAGACCCCCTAGGATCCCTGGCAATATACTTAAGGATTTAGTGTTATCGATTTTCGCCAAGTCCTAGGCTCCCACCACCGTGCGTGTGAAAGCTGAAAACCGCCACCGGCCCACATCATGAAAGTAGCCCGCTTCGATTCTTCACTTTGGAAGATTGGAAGTGAATTTAGGTTAACCCTACCCTACCGCATGAGTCGATACCGTGTCCCAGACATGGAGAATTCCTATTATAACGAGAAGCTGGCAGCAGTCGCCATATTCGCTTTACTTCTGTTAACAACCTAAGTTTTTCTTGGCGTAAAGCCGGTCAGCGTGATCCTGAGGCGCGCAATACTATTTTGCATTCGCGAGTTCACGTAACGAACCCACGCAAGAACGTGCTTTCCCGATATATATCACGCAGTCATTTCGAACGACCAAGACGCTAAGTGGATGCGTGGGTTCGAACGAGATTCTTGACGGAGAACACTTCGATATCGACGTTTTTTTCGATGACGCGTGGTGATTTCCCTTCTATTAAGAAGATTAGGCGAGGGGTAGTGTCTGAGCCTACCCACATTCCATCAGGAGCTAGGATAATCTCACTTCTCGAGAGGATATCGCCAGCGACCATGTGCGACCAGAAGTTGAAACCCTTCCTATTTGCACATCGCACAAGGCAGAACCAGCAGCAGCAGCAGCAGCGAGTAAGAGGATTCCTTGTTGCGGCTTGATCTCGAAATGTTACGATAACTTGGTAATTGCCAATAGCGATAACACTGCACTTAGTTCTGGAGTTATATCAGTTGTGTGGAGAGTCTATACACAGTGATTGCTCTGGACGATTGCGGTGTCGTCCGCTCACAGGAATGTCATACGGCGATTAAGTCATCTAATGAAACAGTCCAGAAATGCTCTCGCGCGTGGCATCCTAAACTCTGAAACCTTCAAACAGTTCCCGAGGATTCCCGACGATCGTTCGATCACGATCCCATTTTCCAAAAGAACTCGCAGATCGCGCTTATTGTGTGATTCCCCAGTGCCAACCTTCACACTTCCGAGCTGGTTTAGAGTATTGAGCGCTGCTTAGCTGTGTGTTTAGTGTGCACAAATTAGAATAGGTTGCAGCATGAACACCATATTCTTTCAATACTACGCTCGAATAAGTTACTCCAGTTCATTTGAGCGTCTCAAGGCTATGCACGGCTGGATGCACCGCACAATCGCTAATGCGAATCCCGTGGTCCGCTTGCGCCCAAGCGGACCGCGGGATGCTCAAGCGCGCGTCATGACTTGGGGTTTGGACACGTAAGTTGTGTTAAGTAACTACTTAAGTTGTATTTACATACCGCGTACCGAAGGTACGTTCATTTGAGCGCAGAATGTTCCGATGCCGGGCGGTGAGCCGGTGACCCATGATCGGAACGGGCGGATCTATGTGTTATACATGGAAAGAAATCGTATATCTAGTAGTTGCGTACGGTCGGCAGAAGAAGCTCGCCGCGGGGAATAGCGTAACTCTGCTTGTGACTGCATCTAATGTACAGATGGATATTTGCTTTCCACAAGTGGCTTTCCACAAATCCGTTTCTAAGTCGTTCCAGCCAATGCACCCCGCTGAGTTTTTAGCCATTGACCGGCCCAACTAGGGGGCGTTGACCCCGGTGTCAAAAACATTGCTCGTGGCACGTGGCGCCGAACTGCGAAAGGTGGTATCTGACGGTCTGTGATCCGGTGTATGAAAAATACTGGAATATCGGTCGTCAGATCAGCCGCTCGTGTATTGGGTACTCCAGTGTTCCGTTCAGGTGACGAGCTATCGTTTATATATATTTCTGGAACACAAACTCGTTGCTAGCTAGTATGGGCTTAAATCGCCGCATGTCACGAGATTTGTACATCTGCCCGAAGGATCCACGTAGCTCTCCACGCTCAGTTGCTTGTGCCAAATGTGACGACATTCCCCGCAAACCGCTGGACAAACGTGCCCTAAGGGCAACTGAAAATGTGGTCTAGTGCGCCTCGTGGCTATATATTGTACATGGCCATCACTATAGACATTTTTAATGGATGCTTTATTGTGATTTTCTTACATACTTCATGCTTTTGAATGATGTTGTGTGGCACGTAAATTTGAAATGTGTTTTATGAGAAGTTCATGGTTTAGTGGACGAAACGCACATGCATTTACGAAACAATGTCATCGCAAAAATTACGCGGTCCAGATGGGCAGATACTACCATCGGACGATTCTACTGATTTTTCTGATCGTGTACCCGCTCGGGGCATATTCACAAATGCATTTATGATTTTTGACCCAAAGAAATTCAACGAATTCATAAGTGCATTTATGAAACAACATATTGTGTCCACGTCTGCGACAGACTGTCTGTCGACGTGTCCCATCACGTGAGACATCATAAAAGCGTTTTGGCAATCATAAATACGCTTTGTCCAAAATCGTAATGACGGGGGGCGTCTTTATGATTTTTGCCAAAACGTGTTTATGAATTCGTAAGCCAGCGTCAACCAGATGTGAAATGTGAAATCGATTAGGGATTTTCCCGAGCGACCCGAGATGTCGAATTTTTTTAAAGTTCGAATCCACGCGACACGCGAACAGTGTCTTGCAATTTCATTCATGTCGCCATGGGCATTTGCTGACAGCGTGATGACACCCCCACCCGAAAACGTGTTTATGAAATCATGAATGCATTTAGGAAATCATAAATGCATTTACGATTTCGTAAATGCATTTATGATCGTAAATGCATTTACGATTTCGTTTGCCACGCGACGAGCATATCCTAAGCAGTCGATCTGCCACGCGACAGAATATTCCAGGGAATAAAATCATAAATGCATTTAGGAATTCGTAAATGTATTTTTTGATCATAAATGCATTTCCGTTTCGTCCACTAAACCATGAACTTTTCATTAGACTGTTGGGGGAGAAAGAAGTGTATTCTTCATGGGAGTGCCAACTTTCTCCCCCCATAAGTGCAGTGGTGCCCCCTGTGTCACCCCTCGCCTGGTAGAATGTCACTTGCAGTGTTGCCTGTTTGCTCCGCGCGTGTGTCACGATCCCGCCAGCTTAAAGTCCGAATATCTTTTAGTTTGATCCGACTTTAGCCGAGAACCCGAAACCGAAACCCTACCACGCTGCATTTTCACAGTCAGTGACAAGCATATATATCACACATATCTGCTTTCACATCAGGTTAGGACCCACCTACGTTCAGTGGTGTTGTTTCTGTCATTCCGCTCCGTCCGCTTCGCGCCCGGCGATTCTATCCGACATCTTTTTAGTACCGACATCTTCCGACATCTAACTGCCGACATCGACCGCCTTGCCTTCGCACCCCCGACAGATTCCGACATCTTTTAGTACCGACATCTACTGACATCTCACGCGCTACTTCGTGCGTAACCGATCAACTGGACCGACACTACTTTCTAACCGACATCTTCCGACATCCCGACATCAGAGCGGACCGCATTACGCACAGCGACGGCCGCAACTACATCCCGACATCTTCAGCCGTTTTTCTTGCGCACTCCTGTGTGCTTCGAATTCCCACTGGACAGCTACTATCTTTATCCGACATCACCGACGTTCGCTTTTAGCACAACTTTCAGCTTTCAACAACACCAGACATCGGCCGTGACGCGTCAATACATGGCGAACGTCCACACGCACGTCCCAACGTATTTTCGTCTTCCAACATCCATCGACATCTTTGCCTCACGCTTCCTCTAGCGACGGCCGTTTTTTTTTTGTATCGACATTTTATGCCGACTCACGCTTACGCCTTCACCACTCTGGCCAGCAACACCTCTGCTGCCGAAAAACTAGCTTATCGTACGACGTTTTTGACCTGACAGACGTTTTCCTCGTCAAAATCCACCCCCATTCGACCTTACCATCGAGAAGTTACGTTTTTACTTACAACCCCAAACTCTTTGGCTTCCAGATTTCTGCAGCGCAGTGGTTATGGCCTCGCCGCCCCAGCCGCGATGCAAGGTTGCAAGCTGCAATAACTTTACTTCGACTTCGATATTTTACCATTGGTTACGACCTGGTGGTGCCTGGTGGTGCTTATGCACCACACACCAAACTTCGCTCCAACGCTTTCTACATCGACAACAACACCATGGACTTTGGGTCTGACATCGACTTCGCCTCTCCGCATTCTCCACCGCTTCCCCCGTCCCTTGGCCGTCATCTACGTGGTGGTGTGTGGTGGTGTTATCACCACCGCCCACTCCCACTCCAATTCCCCAATCTTCGCCCTTGCTGAGTGCGACGCGTCCGTTGCGCACGCTCACCGCCGCATTTTTCGCCTCGCTCACCGTCTCGCCATCTCTGCACCGACGCGAGTTTCTTTCGGTGGTGCCAGACCACTTGCCGTTGCGGCCTCGCACAACGGGCGTTGGTTGATTGTTCGACATTGCAGAGACTGTGGGCCCCAAACCCTAAATGACACATCGTGATAAGAAATGTAGAGGGTTACTTTGCCTCACTAGCTGGGTCGGTATGGCCCCTAGATGTAACTCTGACATTTCTTCCTAGCCGCCTGCCCGGATGTACCGGCTGGCCCTGCCGCAGTGCACCTCCCTCCTTCGGGGTGAGGTGGTGTCATGGGAGTCCATCATCATCACTTCGCGACTACAGTAGGCTCTATCGTATGTTCAGATTATGAAATTAAACAATTAATTAATAGGCACTTTCGTCTGTCTGGAATGAAGAACGTTTTGGTTTCGTGTTCTTTCACTCGTTTCACTTCCCTCGTGCAACTGAATACTCCTTCGGGTAGGAGTGCAGCACCTTGCGCAGCTCATAAGTGGAAATCATCTGACGCCTGTTGCCAGATCCTGCGGAAGACATGCATCTTGCCTCCCCAACGAAGGCTTACCGTCGTGGCACTTTGAGTTTCAGTCTCAAAGTGCGAATCCTGGAGGTTGTTTTAAGTTTGCCACTGGCATGTTGCATAGTGTCGGTGAGTCACACTTCTGAATCGTTTCCTGAAGAACTTGTTGGCAAACTGCCTGGTTGCAAACCTGTGCGGGTATTTGAAGTGATCATTTTGTCGTGCCATCAAATTGCAGATCGCATGGTATGGATTTATGAAGCAGTATTTCGACATTCCGGTGTCTCTAGAAGATGCAGCTTTTTTTGAGGTTCGAACACAGGCACACGGTTGTAGTGCCGTTCGGTGCCGTTTGGCTTTGCTGATATTCAATGTTGATATGTACAGACTACAAGCTTGACAAATCCCAACAACGATATTTCGACCGGCAAATCCTCGGTTGAATCTAAGCCGTTAGCGGAAGCACAAAATGAAGTGATAGGCGAAGTTCAGGAAACTCAAGACAGCCCAACACAAGGGCTCGAGGTGTTGAAACTCTACAACATGGTCCACCTAGTCTTGGTGAGTTTATTTCAAAGCTTCTCTATATAAGTTCAGGAATATTTATCCGGAGTCGCGATGGTTCGTGTGCCTCCCGACCCGGGGCATGTTAACACACGGTAACGAATGTCTTCTGGTGCATTGTTTCGCGCGTGTGCTCGCAAATAACTCGAGGATTGTTTCGCGCGTGTGCTCGCAAACCGCTCGAGGATTGTTTCTTGCGTGTGCTCGCAAGTAACTCGAGGATTGTTTCGCGCGTGTGCTCGCAAGTGACTCGAGGGATTGTTTCGCGCGTGTGCTCGCAAGTGACTCGAGGATTGTTTCGCGCGTGTGCTCGCAAAGTGACTCGAGGTTGTTTCGCGCGATATTATCGCAAATACTCGGATTGTTTCAGCGTGTGCTCGCAAGTGACTCGAGGATTGTTTCGCGCGTGTGCTCGCAAGTAGCAACTCGAGGATTGTTTCGCGCGTGTGCTCGCAAGTAACTCGGTTGTTTACCGCGCGTGTGCTCATAAGTAACTCGGATTGTTTCGCGCGTGTGCTCGCAAGTAACTCGAGGATTGTTTCGCGCGTGTGCTCGCAAGTAACTCGAGGAATGTTTTTTTGTATCAGTTTCGCACTGGAGCCTGGAGCGTGGTGATAAGCTGTCTTCGGGGAAATAAATCGTGCAGGACTCTAATTCGACACGAAAAAACTTCGGCCTAGTTCTTTCCAAGCTGCGGATGGGTGGTGCCGGCATCGAAGTCGGGACAGGGGCTGCCAAGTACGTTTCATTCTTTTCCTAAAGTTGAGCGCTGAGATTAAACTTGCTACTCTCTCGAAGTGCGGAGTCACAAGTATCCCTCGAGCTTTCCCCCTGCGCATGTGTCGTGCAATCGGTAAAGGCAGTTTATGTCGCTTGGTATTGGCGTCTTCCCGAAATACGCTGGACGGCGCTTGCAGAGGCAAATTTGCAGACATCATTTTGAGTACTTGGAACTTTGAAGAAAAGCCGCCAAAGTATTACATCGTGGATCCGGCTGGACAGGTCAGAAGCTGCACTTCACTTTCGTAGGCTCTTCAACTTGCTTTGGTCCCCTCGTACTCGCGCAGTCACTCGCATCTTCCTGTCTCTCGCGGGTGTCATCTGCTGCAGCACCATTATTTTCCCTTTGTTTTTGCGTTGCATGTGTACGATTGCATCTGTGCTTGCGTGCGCGTGTTCGTGCGGACGTCGCAGCATACACACTTTTAGGCGCCCACCATTTGTTTCTGGGTACCCAGAACTTCACTCCCAGAACTTCATCAACGATGCCCCATCTTGCCGCATGTTCTTTTGCGCCGCTCACTACCGTAAACCAGAGGTTCTAGTGCGATTTGAGGCAGATGCGTTTTTCAGCCTCCACGCATGCAGCAGCTTTCCCGCCATGACGACGTGTGAGGCATTCGTACTTAATATGGCGCTCCTTGTGCAGGATACTACGCCATCGCCAACGCTACAAAAGTTCGTGGCCGACGGCAGACTAGAGGTATCCACGCGACTCAAAAGCGAGTAGCATCATGGCCCAACGTGCATTTAATCTTGAAAGAGGAACAAGCTAGTTTGTTGCACTTGAGGCTAAAAGTTTATCCCAGCTTGCGTTTTATTGTAAAAGGGATTAAGTTACCATGGGGTACTTCGGTTTATCAAGGCACATCTCGTGAAAAGCTGTTGCCCGACGCTTTTCTCGCCCGTGAGCGTATGCTGTCTACTCAACCCTTGCTTTTCACCTGGGACCAGAGGCTGTTTGCGATGCTTCGCCTTCACTTGTGGTATTTTGCCACTGCACTTCGGTCTTTAAGCTCCCACTCGTGCTCCGATCCGTTCGAATATGTTCTCCGCTGTACTCGTGTACCTTTATTATCTCTGCCCTCAAGCATCGACTTCGGCGGGTTCATATGGGTGCGCCTCTTTCAAGTGCTTTCTTCTTCGTGCGCACTTTTTCCAGCGGGCTCTTTGATCGTGACAAATAGACCTTTGAACGTCTGCCAACGTGCTTGGATGCGGGTGTTTCATCGTGCCAGGTGAAAATGGACTATCTGGAGGATGCCTCAGGGCAGTTCCAAAACGACTTCTTCAGTTTCATCTACATAAATCCCAGCAGGTAAACCCAGCAGCTGCAAAGTAGTCCCTAGCTTGAGGTTGTGGCGGATGCGCACCGTGGATACGACCTGCTCGATGATGACCATCCCTACTTGAGGCGGACACGCAAACCCCCCCCCACACTCACACCTTCGCCGAGGAAGGGGTGGCCACCCAGTTTGATGGGGGCAAGCAGCCGGGTGACTCAGCTTCTTGAGGGGGCTGTTGGCATGGGGGGAACTGGTGGGGAGGGTGTTGAGTGAGGTACGGGTCGAAGGGTGGCGGGTGGAGTTGACACCTCCCGGGCCTCTCGAAGCCCGGGGGCCCATCCCGGTAGCGAGGACCACTTACAACAGGTTGCACAGGAACATGCGGCGTCTCATCCGCTTCTCTGCCCACGTGGCGAGGTTGCTGGCCGTGCCGGAACTAACAGTGATGAGCAGCTGTCGGTAAGGCGAGGACCGGCTGCTGATTTGTCGGCCACCGGGACGGCTTGGGACACACAGGCATATGTGGGGATGGGACCCCAAGTAGGAACAGTGCAGAACAATAGTTGCAGTGCCAGTGTGGAGCGCATCACTCAGGACCACAGCTTACTCGCCGGATGTCCAGCGCGAGGGCTTCAGTCCCAGAGAGTTGGTGTTGGGGATGTTGGGTTGCAAGTGCGAATCGGTGGTGGGCGAGCAAGGTCAGAAGGAGGCAATTCAATCTATCTTTCTCAGCCCCTTGGGACAGCCCTTTGGAACACCGGACGTGTTATGGATGGCCAAGCTCTCTTGATGCCAGGCTTTGGGGCAGGCAGGGAGCAGGGTGGTGGGTCGGAGCGCAGGCTTGGTGGTGGGGAGTTGGCTCAGGCAGCTCGGGGAGTAGAGGTGGACTGGCATCGGAGGCATTAGTGCGCAGGCGGTGCAGTTGCAGAGGCGCTCAGATGGCTCGGTGAGGCTTAGGGGGTCCCAAGGGTTCTTCACGAGCTCCGGAAAATCCGGACAAGTTTCTCGAAGTGTGTGTTAAATCCTTTGACTCTGGGTGCTCATTCATAGTGCAGCCGATTTTCTGTGGCTATATGGTGCCAAAGGAATTGGACCAAGGATGAGCCACACACGCACACACAAGGATAAGTACATACAATGCCCAAGCTGACGGGGTCTCCATGGACACAAGTCTGGCCAGCCAGGCGGGCCTCGACTTATCACGTGAGTGTCCAGGATATCGTGGGAGAGCAACATGTCCCCTTGTCACCGGCATTAGCTCACAAAAATTGGACGTAGGAGCAGGATTCTCATTAGGGCAGAGTTGCACGCGGAAGGCTCGCACACGGGGTGGCCGCACCGGGCTTGGGTGGGCCGGCGATCTTGGATCAGGCGCCTCTCTTGAAAGATCAGGCGCAAGGGGCCTTCGTGAAGCAGGAGGGGAGAGACGGCGAGGATCAAAGGGGACATGCTAGAGGCGGTGCCTCGCCTGAGTATGCAACGCAGTTCACTGAGCAAGGGGTCATGAATGCGACGTGATGGCGGGAGGTAGGTGGGTCGCTCGGCTCTTGCAAGGGGACGTTGGGACAGCCAGTGTTGGTGGATAGCTGGTGCTGCTGGACGGGGAGCTGGTGGGTGGTGGGACTATGACGACGGGATGTTGAGCATCTTGACATGCACAAGGAGAACGCTCGCCACGTTTGGGAGGCATGACACGAGTGTGTCCAAGCTCCGGGACCACATCAGCGTGTCTGATGGCGCAATCTTGGTGGTTCTCCGCAAGGAGAAAGGTAGGAGGCATGTTCGCCTCAAGAGGTTAACACCACTCCTGTAACGGAGGCGTAAGGCCTGGTGCACCTCCTGCAGCATTGGGAGCGGGCATGTAATGCCCTTTGGCAACAGGGACGGTCTGAGGGGAGCTCTGCCGGCCACAGCAGCTACTAGAGGCTGCTGTGGTAGCGGGAAAAGCCGATCTCGGCTCGGGCCAGTGACTGGGTGCAGTTAGCCCTGGGCAAGCTGACCTCGGCTCGGGCCAGTGACTGGGTGCAGTTGGCCCTGGGCAAGCTGACCTCGGCTCGGCCAGTGACTGGTGCAGTGGCCCTGGGCACGCTGACCTCGGCTCGGGCCAGTGACTGGGGTGCAGGTGTCCCTGGGCAAGCTGACCTCGGCTCGGGCCAGACCAGGTTGGCCCTGGGTGCTGACCTCGGCTCAGGCCAGTGACTGGGTGCAGTTGGCCCTGGGCAAGCTGACCTCGGCTCGGGCCAGTGACTGCGCAGGTGTCCCTGGGCAAGCTGACCTCGGCTCGGGCCAGTGACTGCGTGAGGTTGGCCCTGGGCAAGCTGACCTCGGCTCGGGCCAGTGACTGGGTGCAGTTGGCCCTGGGCAAGCTGACCTCGGCTCGGGCCAGTGACTGGGTACAGTTGGCCCTGGGCAAACTTGGATGTGTGCCCCCGGACGGGGTTCACTTCAACGGTTACACCACCCGCACGGGGGCGTGCACCTGCGTTAAGGCCGCGGTGCATTGCTTGAGAGGTATGGAGATCTGTAGTCTTTACACTCAACAGTACTTGCGACTTTCGCCTGGGGATTGCACAGCTCTGTTGTTCTGCGTTCCCTTCCCACCCAAACCAAACCAGGAGACTCGAACTTTTGCGCCTAGAAGCAATGCACCAGCCTGGAGAAGCATGTGGAGCTTTCAATCAGCCAGGAACATATATTCCGAAAAGAGATGTTCTCGCAAACGCTCAGAAAGCATGTATGAAGAAAGCTGTTTTCAAGGAAAGGCTTGCAGTGTGCAATGAGATGCCAGGTGCAAGAGAAATAACTGAGTCGAAATTTCGTAACTTCTGAATGCCCCGAAATCGGCTCAGTTCTAAGCATGCAAACACACACACACACACACACACACACACACATATGGGCCCTCCCCCCGGGGCCTAACCCTCGCCGGATTGGCGGGGGGACAAAGAATGGAGGGGGGAGCGTTTGCCGGCTGAGGGGTATGACCCCCCCACACGGCTAGGGTTGCGTGTGGTGTCGGTTGGTAGCGCTCGGGGTTCCCTGCTGAGGCCTTCGAGTGCAGGGTGTTGGCTGTTGCCTTCGCCGATCGGAGCCTTGGTTGTGTGTTCTCCTTCTTGTGTTGATTGTGTTGGTTGTGTTAGCGGTGGTGTCGGTTGGGTGTGGTCTGGACCCGGGCCCGTAAGGATGAATCCGCACTTCTGGTGTGGTGGCCGTCGCTTGCCGTTGCTCTCTACGGTCCAGATCCGGTCTTGGGTTTCACGCACACACGTGTGGTTCGAGTTGTGTACATATTTTGCGCCTGTGCAGGCATGGTTTCATATATTTGTTTGGGGAGCCAACAGCAGATGGATTTTGCATCAACAGCAACGGTCGAGGGTACCGGAGACCTTCGGGGCGCGGTTACTTTTGTACAGACAGCCCTCCGCGCGGTTGGCATAGAGCGCCCATCCAGGCCAACCCAGCTTACAGTCCAGTATATTGGATACATTTGTATCTGACGGATGCCTCTGCTGGCGTCAGCACCTGCCCGCCCAATCCCCCGGGGTGAGAGGCAGGACTCCAAAGGCCACGGCCGGTTACGATTCCATGGCGATGAGTTTCCGCGTGCTGTTTTTGGCTCGATTTTGGTTTTGGTTTTCGGCTTGGTGGTAGGTGGTGAGCGTCACTGGGCGTAGTGTTCGAATGAATGAATTATGACTATGAGTTCTGATTATGAAGGTAATCGGGCGAATGAGGGGTTTGTTTATAGTGTAAATATGGAAGGGGCGGCTGGGCAGGCGGCGGACCTGGCGGTCACGGATAGTGTAAATAATGAAAGGCGTGTTGATGGTGGGAGATCGGCTGAGCAGAGTGTAGGCCCAGCGATAGCGGCGTTGCCAGTGGGCACCCTGGTGGAGGTGTATTGGCCAGGTGAGCGCAGCTGGTATGGTGGACGGTTAGGGGGGGGGGCATCTGTGGAGGGGGCGACGGTGATTGAGTACCTTGATGGGAACCCGGAGAGAGAGGAGGTGTTCCTGGAGGACAGGCCGAGAGACCCGGGTGATCATGACGGTTTCCTGTCCAGGCGGGGTGGTGGGCGGCGCGTCGGGGTGAAGACGGCTGGTGGCTGGAGCAGGGAGGCGGAGAAGGGCTTGCTTATGGGTTGGCGGCAGCTGCCTCGGGGGGATGCGGGCGCGGGTGCGGGTGGCGAAACTGAGGGGGTCAGCGGGGAGGACGGGGCCGGAGTGGATGGTCTGGCGGATGGGATGGCAGTGAGCAGCGGAGAGGGCGTGGAGGGCCCTCATCTGTCACTTCGATTGGAACTGTCGGGGCGTTCGGCTGGGGTTAGCGTTGATCTTGGGAGTGGTGCTGTAGCGGTGGGACAGTCGGGTGGTGAGGAGGCCGTGGGGGTGGCGGGTGAGGGTGTCCACGGGGTAAGGTTAGGGACGAGGACGGTGGGGGCAGAGCGCGGGGCTGATGTGGCGGGTGAGGGAGGGGCTGTGGAGCCACTGAGACCGTTGGGGGGTGCCTCGGGAGGAACTAGTGGGTCGGCGCAGCTCGAGGGAAGTGGCGGGCGGAAGGGGGCAGGACAGCGGGTGGGGAATGTGGTCTGCTCGGTGCCGGGGTGCTCAGTGGGGGCCCTAGGAAGCAGACGAGCACTGACGGAGCATTTTCGGCGGAGCCATCCTGACGCATCGGGGCTTCTGCTGTCTGCGGCGAGGCTCACGCGGTGCCCTGAGCAGAGCTGTGGACATATCCTCTCGGAGACTGGATTGCGGCAGCATCAAGGTCGGGGTGGGGGCTGTCTGGCTAGTTATGCTCAGCGTTGTGCGCCGGCTCAGGGGGGAGGCGGCAGTGGGGGCCGGGGCAATCCACGGGCGGCGGGGCGGGCGCAGGGGCAGCACGGAGGCGAGAGCTTGGTGGGGGACCCGGATGGGCTTGGAGAGGCGGGGTGGACATGGCTGCGAGGACTGAGTGTCGACGAGTGTGCTGTGAGCGACTTCCCTTCCCTGATGGTGCCGAAGAAGTTGTGGGGACTGTTCACCGAGTGTGTGATGGTCGCGCTTCGGAGGATGCGGGTGGACACAGAGGACGTCGAGGCCTACAAGCTGTTCTTTTTACTCCCGCGCCTGGTTCTTCAGCCGGTCCAGCAGGGGGTGAAGCAGGGTGTGGCCCAGGTCATTAAGGAGCGTTGCGCCCGCTTCCTACGCGGCGAGTGGGAGGGGCTGCATGCGGAGGTGCCGGGGGATCGACGAGCTGTGGCCGAGGCGGATGAGGAACGGGTGCTGCGAGATGCTGTGCGGTTGGTGAAGGCGGGGCAGCTGGGAAAGGCAGCGAAGAGGCTGGAGTTGGCCAAGCTGGCACCAGCGACGGAGGAGACGTTGCTGAAGCTGGAGCGGTTGCACCCGGCTGGGACAGGCAGGAGGCAAGATGTGGGAGAGGATCGCCGGCGGGAGCTTCGGGGGCAGGCGCTTGAGCTGGATGAGAAGACGTTCGATGATGTAATGCGTAATCTGCCGCGGGCCTCGGGACCGGGCAGCTCTCAGTGGCGCTGGGAGCATATGTGGGCGGTCCATGTCTCTGGTGGGCGAGATGCACTGTTGGAGGTGTGCAACCATCTGGCGGCAGGTCGGGCCCCGGCGGGGGTTCGGGAGTGGTTGGCAGGCGCTAGGTTAGTGGCGTTGCTGAAGGACGACCTCGGCGTCAACGTCCGGCCCATTGCGTGTGGCGAAGTTCTCCGGAAGCTAGTGGCGAAGGTCATATGCAGGCAGCGTGCGAAGGCCCTCAGGGCTCGATTTTGTGGGCGTCGACAGGATGATGACCATGGTGGACTGCGGGCGGCCCAGATTGGGGTTGCGGTGAAGGGAGGGGCGGACCTGGGGGTCCACACTGTTCAGGCGGCCCTGGATCGGCACCCGGAATGGGTCTGTGTTAAGGCAGATGCCAGGAATGCCTTCAATGCGGTGCACCGTGAGGCAATGTTTGAGGCTATCGAGCGGGACTTCCCGGAGCTGTGGGCATGGACGGACCTTTGTTATGGGGTGGATGCGAACCTGGGGTTTCGGCTGGGGGGCGTTGATGGCTCGGTGATGCGATTTGTCAAGTCGAAGGAGGGCACGCAGCAGGGGGACCCCCTGGGGCCACTTTACTTGGCTGCCCCGTTGCAGGTGGTGCTGGAGCGGGTTCAGGAGGGACACCCTAGCGTGGTCATCTTTGCCTACTTGGATGACGCTTTCTTCCTGGGCCCTCCGGTTGAAGCGGCGCTCGCGTATGAGACTTATATGGAGGAGGCAGTGGC
This sequence comes from Cymbomonas tetramitiformis, assembly GCA_001247695.2. Classification (NCBI taxonomy): domain Eukaryota; kingdom Viridiplantae; phylum Chlorophyta; class Pyramimonadophyceae; order Pyramimonadales; family Pyramimonadaceae; genus Cymbomonas; species Cymbomonas tetramitiformis. The sequence goes on from LGRX02005095.1 coordinate 65,064, forward strand.
GATTGGCCTGGATATTCAGCCGGTGAAGTCAGCGGCTTTCTCGCCTGAGGGGGACGCCAGTTGCTTCGAGGCCGGGATGCCGGGTGCACGGGGGGAGCTGGACTTCATCGATGTCTTGGGGGTGCCGGTGGGGAAGGCAGAGGCGGTCAGTGTGGAGATGTTGAAGAAGGTGGAGGAGCTATGTGGCATCCTGCCCCTCTTGAACAAGCTTGGGCATGCGCAGGCCCAGGGGCTCCTGCTTCGATTCTGTGCCCACCCGAGGCTGGGGTTCTGGCTGCGAGGTGTGCCGCCGGAGATGATGCGGGAGGCGGCTGAGGAGCATGACAGGAGGATGCAGGGGGCGTTGCGGGACTTGCTGCCTGGCGGTGGATTGGCGTGGCACTCCTGTGAGTTTGCCACCCTCCCGCATGGGATGGGCCTGACTAAGGCGGCGAGGGTGAGCAGTGCGGCCTGGCTTGGCGGGTTTGCGCAAGTCTGGGAGGATATGCGGGAGCTCTTTCCAACAGTGACGGCGGGGACCGAGGACCTCGGGGCTGAGAGCGACTTGCCGTATGTCAATTCTTTGCAAGCGGCCATGCAGAAGGTGTCGGAGGCGATGGAGGTGATTGGGGAGGCGAGGGGAGCAAATGAGCATTTGCCACCACAAGTGCCAAAGGCGGACGACGTCAAGAAGTTGAGTGACTATAGCAGGTCTCAAAAACGTGCCCAACGGGTCTATGCTGCTGTCCTCCATTCTGCGGATTGGCTTTGGCTGGCTGGGCACGTGGGGGCGTCTCGGCTCCCCTGGCTTTTCTCGGTGACCTTCAACAGTATTGGGCCTGCATTCTTGAGGGGTGTTCCATGCTGCCCAGCCCTGGAGCTCAGTTCGGCGGAATACCGGGTGGCCCTGCGGCACATTCTTCATGCGGAGCAGCCCCTCCTTGGCCAAGTGGAGGAGTGCCCCGATTGTGGAGGAGAGCGGGATCCCACCGGGACACACTTACTGGCATGCCGGGGGGGAGTGGGGGCTGGGGGAGGAAATTGGTACTCTTTCATCCACCACAAACTGCAGAGGGTGCTGTTCGAGGTGGCCAAGTCTGCCTATCCCTTGGCGTCTGCATTGCACGATGACTTCGCGGGCTACCTGACCTACTCACGGAATCATTGCCCGGATGTGACAGTGTTAGATGCGGAGGGACCGGGCCAGCATGTGCTGTTTGATGTGGCCACGGCGCGGCCGATGTCAGACGCGCACCTGGGAGCGGCCATGATGGCCCCCGGGGCGGCGGCGAAGAAGGTAGAGGAGAGCAAGGTGGCGACGTACGGGGATGTCCGCCCACATCACTTCATCCCCTTTGGGGTGGAGGTGTACGGTGGGCTGGGGCCTGCGGCGTATGGATTCCTTCGGAAGACGCAGCGGCGCTTCAGGGAGCGGCGGTACATGGAGGCGAACGCGGAAGGGGGAGAGCAGGTGGATGGCAATGGGGACGAGGACGAGGACGAGGACGAGGAAGCGGCACGTGGCGGGGCGGTGGGCTGGAAGGAGAAGTGGGTCCGGCTGCTTTCTTTCGCGCTTGCACGGGGGGTTGCAGGGCTGATCATCAGGCGGGCTGTAGGGCGATGTCCGGCCGGAAGTGGGTGGCGTTGGGCTGGCGGAGGGCGTGTGGGAGGAGGCATGGGCCCGGACCTGGATCGGGGGGAGGCGGACCGACGGGAAGGGGCGGAGAGGTTGGCACTGATGGACAGAGCGTGGGAGGACGCGTTCGAGGAGACAGACTATGCCACGCAGGATGGGTCTGGCGGTGGGATGCAGGAATCTGAGGGAACGCAGCGTGAGCGGTCTGGGCAGGCTCCCGGTGAGGCAGGCGAGGCAGGCGCGATGGCATCGAGGCTGTTGGAGAGCATGGAGGACGTGCGGCGAGAGGTGGAGCATCTGGGCACTGTGGAGGGTCAAGGAGGGGGCACCGCCGAGGCGCGATCTGGAGGGGCACGGGCAGGCATAGGCGGGCTCAGCCAGGCGGCGTCAAGTGTCGAGGATATCTTGAATGAATGGGATGACCTTTTGTCGCCGGGCCCGGGGAGTGGGGTCTGGACTCAGGAGCAGAGTGGGGCCACGCCGGAGCAAGCAATGGCCTTGGCTGAGGGAGGGGTGGCCACCTTGATGGGGGCGAGCAGGCGGGTGGCCGGCCTTCTTGGGGGGGTTGATGGCATGGGGGGAACTGATGAGGATGACGGGGGAGATGTGGGGAGGTCCGCGGGTGGAGATGACACACGCCGGGCCCCTCAGAGCCCGGGGGCCCATCCTGGCAGCGATGATCACTTACAACAGGTTGCACGGCAGCATACGGCATCTCATCAGCTTCCGTGCCCATCGGGCGAGGTTGCTGGCCGTGCCGGAACTAACAGTGAGCAGCTGTCGGGAAGGCGACGACCGGGTGGTGAACTATCGGCCACCGGGAGGGCTTGGGACACACAGGCAACTGTGGGGATGGGACCCCAAGTAGGAACAGTGCGGCGTGACAGTTACAGCGCAAGTGTGGAGCGCATTGCTCAAGTTCGCGGCCACCTCGCAAGGCAATCAGCGCAAGGGCTCCAGTCACGGGGAGTTGGTGCGGGGGGTAGAGGGCTACAGGCGCAAGTCGGTGGCGGATGCGCAAGTTTGGATGAGGGCAGCCCAGTTTATCATTCTCAGCCCCTTGGGACAGCGCTTGGGCATTCTGGCCGTGGCGTGGGTGGGCAAGCTCTCTTGAGACCAGGCTGTAGGCGGCAGCGGGGTGATGTGGGGTGTGGGCTTGGTGGTGGAGGGGTGGCTCGATTGGCGGGGGTGAGCCGGCTCCAGAGACACAGCAGCAGTGCGCCGGCAGGACAGCCGCAGAGGGGCTCAGGTGGCCCAGTGAGGCTCAGGGAGCAGAGGGGTGGTCTTGCGCGTGGGCTTGGTGGTGGAGATATGGTTCGCGCAGATCGGGGGGCAGGGATGGACCGGCTTCAGGCACAAGGCGGCAGTGCGCTGGTGGTGCAGATGCAGAGGGGCTTGGGTGGCTCAGCGAGGCTTAGGGGGTCCCATTCTTCACTAGTGAGCTCCGGAGAATCCGGATGAGTGTCCCGAAGTGTGTGCTGAATCCTTTGATCCCGGGCGAGGGTACATAGTGCAGTCTCCTGTGGCTACGGGGTGCCAAAGGATTCGCAAGGATAAGCATACACACACATATTGGCAGTGCACCGGCGGTGCAGATGCAGAGGGGCTCGGGTGGCTCAGCGAGGCTTAGGGGGTCCCATTCTTCACTAGTGAGCTAAGGAGAATCCGGATAAGTGTCCCGAAGTGTGTGCTGAATCCTTTGATCCCCGGCGTGGGTACATAGTGCATTCTTTTGTGGCTACGGGGTGCCAAAGGAGTCGCAAGGATAAGCACACATATCGGCGACCGGGAGGGCTTGGGACGCACCGGCAACTGTGGGGATGGGACCCCAAGTAGGAACAGTGCAGCACGACAGCTGCAGCACAAGTGTGGAGCGCATTGCTCAAGCTCGCAGCTTCCTCACAAGGCATTCAGTGCTAGGGCTTCAGTCCCATGGAGTTGGCGCTGGGGGTAGAGGGTTGCAGGCGCAGATCGGTGACGGGTGTGCAAGTTCAGATGGGGGCAACCCAGTTCATCATTCTCAGCCCCTTGGGACAGCCCTTGGGCATTCTGGCCGTGGCGTGGGTGGGCAAGCTCTCTTGAGACCAGGCTGTAGAGCGTGTAGGGGGCAGCGGGGTGGTCCCGAGCGTGGGCTTGGTGGTGAAGAGATGGCTCGAGTGACTCGAGGGACAGAGGTGAGCCGGCGTCAAAGACACAGCAGCAGTGCGCCGGCGGGGTTGCAGAGGGTTGCAGAGGGGCTCAGGTGGCCCAGTGAGGCTCAGGGAGCAGAGGGGTTTTCATGAGCGTAGGCTTGGTGGTGGAGAGATGGCTCAAGCAGCTCAGGGGGCAGAGGTGAACCGGCTCCAGAGACACGGCAGAGGCGCGCCGGCGGTGCAGGTGCAGAGGGGCTGAGATGACTCAGTGAGGCTTAGGGGGTTCCGTTCTTCACTAGTGAGCTCCGGAGAATCCGGATGGATGTCCCGAAGTGTGTGCTGAATCGTTTGATTTGGTTGAAGGAATCCTTTGAGTTGGTCCAAGGATAAGCCACACGCATATGCAGGATTGAAGTACGCACATAGCTATAGAGGTGCCAGCACAATGACTCTGACGTATTTTCGCTCAATTGCCCAAATGCGCGCAGCTCCTACCGCGGCCTGAAGAAGGATCTAGAGGACTGGTTTCCCAAGCTCAAAGATGGCGGCATACTTGCAGGTGTGTCTCAGCAGTGACTTCAGCACTCCAACACCACATGAGCTTGATGACTAGAGTGGACTTATGCTACGCTGATCACGCTGAATTGGCCGGTGCCAGAATGCTGACCAGTAGTGTATGCATGCTGCAGTAGCATGGATATAGGATGTGGTAGAAGTAGCATGCCTATGTGAGGACGCCGCATGATGGCAATGATTTTTTTTTGTGTTGATGTGAGCAATGTAAGCCTTTCTGAGATTCACAATTGGAGGATAAAGATGTTACAGCAGCATATTTATTGAACAACATGTCTCCTCAATTAACGGGATAGCAGCTGACCTGACTGGGACGAAATGATGAAAGTGGCAAGTTCTCAATCATTGTCGCCCATCTTTTTGCCAACACCTCCTGCACAAACTTAGCACTGCAAGGGAAAGGGCAGGCAAGGACTATTGCGCATCCAATAATGAGAAGCAGTCTCCACAGCAAGGCGATAGCTTGAAAGAACGCCCATGGTGTGGTACTTACCATGGGGGCTCAAAAGATGGCAAAGAGAAGGCTGGTTTTGGGAAGGTAATATCCCAACCTTATTGTCGAAATTTGATGGTTGTATATGATTCATGTGTCTTGCTTTTCAACACGTACTCGTACTTCCATTCCACATTGCATTTCAGAACCACGTATCAGGGCATGGGCCGAGCAACTTACTACTCGGTATACCATCCCACATTACGAGAAACGCGAAGTTAGTTAATCAAATGTTATGCCATTTTGAGATTTGGGTGGGTTGCAGTATACGGTGCGTGCTGTGGACGTGTTTGGGGAGGAGATTGGGAGGCCCATACACTTTACTCTCGAGGGAAGGGACGCCAAAGAGCCAAACACATCAGATGGCCTTGCAAATCCTTCATGGTGGCTTGTCAAATAAGAATTGCCATGGGGAATCCGCAGAAATTATCTGGTGAGTTGCTAATGCAGAATGAATACGACTAACTGGTGGAATGAAACCATGTTTGTCGATGTCACCGGTTGATAATGCTCGCCTCAGTTTAATGGGTTAGTGCACGTGATAGTCATTGGGAATGCAGAACTCTGTGCAATTGTATACCTGCAGATTGCATGTGGCTATGTAGTGCCAAAAACATCGGTCCAAAGATAAGCCATGCACAGGCGCGCGCACACATGAACTCGTTAAGTAAATGATGCCAGGATAAAGGTTATATATATATATATATATACGACGTTGTATATATATACGTGTGTGTGTGTGTGTAATAGGCAGAATCAATCGGAGTAAGATTGAGTCCGATACAACCATTGACTGCAGAAGAACCCGGAATACAGAACCTACTAACTATGCTATCATCGGGATGCGGTTTCAGAAGTGTTTGGGTCATTCTTTACGTATCCTTCGGACTCTAGCTCAACTTAGACAAATCGTTCGTAGCATCAATTCGTGCAGTAGCAAGGCGCGACAACTTTTCTTCATCGACCCCCGCATGCGCAGAGTAAAAGTGCAGTGGTCCATCCGGCATCCACGTGGTCGATGCACCAATAAAAAGAGCATTAGTGTGCGGCCCTCTAACAATAATCAGGGTTCGATTCTCGGTATACTTGCCCGCAGGTCTTGTGCGTTGAATGCAGCTTATATGAATACCTTGATGTGATCAATCACAGGCACATCAACGGGTCCGAATCGGATTTGATCGAATTCAAGTATGATAACGATTTGACGTCAAATCAAAACAACTGAACTGATCAGATAAACCATCAATACTGATCTAATATTTGATATATTGCGCCTATGATAACAAATGATATATCAAAATGCTCGTATACGAAAGACCTATTTGTACACCAGGTTTCGACCCGAAAGGATAAAAAAATTTGTTGGGGGAGGGGGGCATGCCTCTTCTAAAACTACGTCACATTACGAATATTGTCGACATGTTCGAAATATTGCGCCTACGATAACAAATGATATATCAAAATGTTCTTATATAACCAAGCTATTTTTGCACCGCAGATTTCAACCCGAAAGGATAAGTATTTCAGACCTTGGTACCTTGAAAGCGTGTATTAATCACGCGCTTGGTTGTACGAACATCAATTGGCACTGCCCAATGTGCAACAAACAATATAATTCTGATATACAATTTAAATAGTCGTTGTCATACATATGCACTTACCGACAGCGACATTTGTTGATCTCAAAGCATCGTCATCACTGGCGTCAGCATCGTTGTCAAGGCACTATGGCAAGGCATATACATGTACGTGTAACAGCATTTTTCATTGGTCCAAACCAGATGTGTCATAAATATAACCCCTTATATAAGGGTTATAATTATTGGGGTTAAGATATAAGGGTTATTTTGGGGTTATAGTTATATAACTATAAACCCAAAATAGCCCCTTTTCGCTGGGGTTATAGGTTATATAACTATAACCCTTATATCGGGGTTTTATAACCCCAGGGGTTATTTAACCCCACAACCCTGGTTTTAACCGAGATGATTTCTAACTTCTCGGTGAATCTACGGCGGGCGAATGAGAGCGTCGGAATTCAAAATTCGGCCATTCAGTGGCCCGTATGATGACTGAAACCGAAACCAAGAACGAGGCCGACTTCGAAGTCTCGTTTCCGAAGTTGAAAAGTGAGGTAATCATCTCGGTTAACGAAATAATATTTTGTCCACGTCGGATGTATCAGATACGCGATCAGATTCGTAACGTGAGACAGTTTCCAGAAGTGAGACTTCGAAGTCTCGTTTCCCCCCAGAAAACAAAAGATGGCATGCATCGCGGAACGATGTCTGGCGCGTGGAAAATATCACGTAGATTTCGAACTCGAAAACTGCTTGCGAGAAGACAGATGACATTCGCCTGTGGCACAGTGTCCACTACTGTAGTAAATTATGAGACCACGCGCACGCCACGCCACGGTCGAAATTCTGAGACCACGGTCGAAAAACGAGACTTCGAAGTGAGACCGAGGTCTCGAAACACCATGGAATATACCTGTCCGCGTGTCAGTCGGAATTTCAGTGCAATCCGAATCTGAGTCGACACAACGGTCGAAAAACGAGACTTCGAAGTCTCATTCTTCTCGGTTAAAATCATCTCGGTTAAACATCTCATACGTGTCCCCCCGCCTATCTCTATGACGGATTGCCCTCCAATTCTGGAGGGAAGCCCAGGGGTAGTGATTCAGCTGCATTGTGCGAGCTGTAGCGTAGGCCCAATGGCCATATTTCGGTGCACAGGGGTCAAGCAGGTACCTTGGGGTAATTTGCACGCCGGGGGGCTAAGGGGGGCGAGAAAAACCTGCAAAACCTTTGCAGGAATTTGGGGGGTTAGTCATAGAGGTCCAGAGGGGGTCATCGGTGTGGTGGATGGGTGAACAGAGGGGGCGCTATGGAGTGATTCCCTTGAGGTATACGGGCGTGCGAGCTACTCAAATACATCACAAGACATGCCCCAAAATACCCGGAGGGGTGGTGGGTGGAGGGTGGCAGAATAGTGGGGTGGTAGCCCGTGGTGCGCAGTCGTGGGAGGTCTACGCGACTAAGTCAAAAATGGTATCGATTTTCAGAAAAAAAACTCGACCGTCATAGAGATATCGACCCAACTTCAAAATCGGCATCCCCGGTAGGAAACCATCATAACTTATCTACTAAGCCCTGTGGAGGTCCAATCGACCCCCCTTGGGCCCTGGGGTGGCCGTAGACCCCTTGAAATTAAAGGTGACTGGCCCCCGATATCGACCCAACTTCAAAATCGGCATCCCCGGTAGGAAATCATCATAACTTATCTACTAAGCCCTGTGGAGGTCCAGCGACCCCCCTTGGGCCCTGGGGTGGCCGTAGACCCCTTGAAATTAAAGGTGACTGGCCCCCGATCGACCCAACTTCAAAATCGGCATCCCCGGTAGGAAATCATCATAACTTATCTACTAAGCCCTGTGGAGGTCCAATCGACCCCCCTTGGGCCCTGGGGTGGCCGTAGACCCCTTGAAATTAAAGGTGACTGGCCCCCGATATCTCTATGACGGTTTGCCCTCCAATTCTGGAGGGAAGCCCAGGGGTAGTGATTCAGCTGCATTGTGCGAGCTGTAGCGTAGGCCCAATGGCCATATTTCGGTGCACAGGGGTCAAGCAGGTACCTTGGGGTAATTTGCACGCCGGGGGGCTAAGGGGGGCGAGAAAAACCTGCAAAACCTTTGCAGGAATTTGGGGGGTTAGTCATAGAGGTCCAGAGGGGGTCATCAGTGTGGTGGATGGGTGAACAGAGGGGGCGCTATGGAGTGATTCCCTTGAGGTATGGGCGTGCGAGCATCTCATACTTTGCGATCAGACATGTAGAGGAGCAGAAACCATTTGTAGATAATTAATATTAACGGGTAGCCACACTAATTTTTGTATGATGCTGTTGAAAGCAAGACGTCCAGCACTTTTAGGGGGCATCCCTTTACGTTTAGGAATGGTGACTGTGACTTTGCACTTTTGTTTCGTGCTCGCTGTCTTCTCGCACTCTCTACCTGAGTTTTCAGGACACGCATCCGAGCAGAACTTCAATGAGATGAGCAACGCTCAAGGCTACTACGAAGAGCGTTTGCTGCAATCAGGTTTGATGGCTGATGACTTCGATTTGGAAACACCATTTCTTAGTTTGTTTGAAAAACGTTTTCCAAACAATAGCACTACCCTGTACAGAGCGTTTCAGCGCTTAGATTTGGACCGTTCTGGCTGTATTTCTTTGGCCGAATACCTAGCGAGTGCGAGCGCTGCCGCAGCTGGTGCCAGCTCTTCCAACGAGTCTTTAGACTTTGTAAACCTCTCGGATCGTGAACACCAAAGTGAAAGTCGTGTGCATTCTGAGCGCTTTCACAAGGACGACAAGAACTCCAAGGAAACGGACTCGCAAGAAAACGTGGGGACACCTCGACAGGTGAGACAGGGACTGTCGAAATGACCTCTTGAGCTGGATTGAGTGATAACTATTTAAAAAGGCTCCTCAGCTTCAAAATATTTGTAGCCTGTGAGCTGGAAAACAATATTTCGAAATTCCGGAGAAATCTTCTCATACTGAGACCAGTTGTCGGATCGGATCCCGCAAGGCACATTGAGTTGGATAAAATTTGCCGATAACGTGTTTTATGGGGTACGCTTGTGGCCGAAGATACAGATTTTCTCTGATAAAATCGGGCTTCCCGGAGCAGCAAGTCGCCTATCAAAAGATATCAGTATGCCTCACAGTCTACAAGGGGACGGTGCCACAATCACGCGTGCCCTTCTAAACTACTACGACGACGGAGACGGTGAGTGACGACCCAACTTCATATCTGTATTTGTCACCCACGCGTGTGTGCTTACAGCTTGGTGAGCAAAAAAGTAGGGATGATATGTGCGTCGCTTACCGAGCTATATGTTTCTTGAGGAGCGAGGCTTCTCTGCGCGACGTCCCTCGCCCCTCGTGCAGCGTAAAGTGATTGTCCTTGGGCAAGCACTGTCTTCCGTGCAGCCGCTTAGCTTTAGCCCCTCGCACATTTATCCAACGCAGAAAGGACGCATGGAGGGCTTTAGAAACACAGAGATTAGGAATGAAAACAATGATGGCTAATTTTCAGGGTGTAACAGTCTCATGCCAAAAATTGAAAGGACGCCGGTGATGGTGCACCTACTATGTTGTAGTAGTCCCGGCCATATGTTCAATCTATATATATGCGTGTTTCAAATCGCTGCCACTTTTTGCTAAAAATGATGCGTTTCGATAACATATTCTCAATTATTAAAGCTCGCGACATCGGACATGCAAGCTCTACAATTTTAAAAGCCTACAATGTTTTTCAGTGACCCTCGCAACTCGCTCGATTAGATGCGGAATCGTTTTCTGAAAAAATAGGCGATCTACATTACAGCTGTTAAAACAAATTCGGCACCTTCCTCGGGCGATGTTCGACCCATGAAACCAAACCCTTGAAACCTGAAGTAGGGTGACTTGGCCGGAAACAACTTGTTCTGTCAACAACATATATGTACACCAGCACGCCAAGAAATCTTGCAGCCAATCTCAACCCATCTCATTCCAAGCTCTGCCCCTCTCCGGTTTACGGGCCTAGCTTGGCCGTCAAGCCAGTGGTAATCAAGTGTCACAGTCATGATCTCAGAGGCCTGTTTGCTGATACTCAGGGTTTCAGATTATGTGCACCGTAGGCTGAGACTGTTTGCTGACTCTCGGGGCTACTGTACTTAAATGTGCACCATCTCAGACTGTTGAGATGGTGCACCTATGTATGTGCCAGAATATCACGTTTTTGGCCAAAACCCTAACCCAGTTAGGGTTCTGCTGGATTCGGAACGCCAACAGTTGGAAATGGGCAGACTATTTTTGCAGCGATTTAAAAAACCCATCGCGTAAGGACCCTAAAAAAAAAAAATGACATTCGACATCTCATGACCGAGCTATTCCCTGTGCGCACTGTTGACGCTGCAAGCGTGACATTTAGGGTCGATTCATCAACAGTGGGCAACATCTGGCAAGGCATCCACACGGCAGATTGACGAGTTGGCGTTAAAGATACGCATAGGTCTAACTGATTTTTAAATCCTTGGCTTTACAGAACTTGATTATCTATAAAACTCTTCCAACTACACCCTTTCCCCAACAAGCTATATTGCATGAAATGCGGGTTTGGATAGATACAAAGTGAGGCGTGTGGCCAGACTTGGCACAAACATAGGTGCACCATCTCTGTTACTCAAGACACTTCCAGGGGTAACTTATATATGTGCACCGTCTCAGCCTGTTTACAGAAACTCGGGGCTGTGACTAATATTTGCACCATCTCAAACTGTTTACTGACATTCAGGGCTACTGATATGTGCACCATCTCAAACTATATGCTGGCTCTCGGGGCAACTGATATGTGCACCATCTCAGACTGTGTGCTGACGCTCGGGGCTATTGATATGTGCAGCGTCTCAGATTATTTACTGACACTCGGGCTACAGTACTTGTATGTGCAGTATCGCAGACTGCTTACTGACACTCACCGGGGCTAGTAATATAAGCACCATCTCAGACTGCTGACGCTCTGGATTTAAGCTTTGAGCACTCTTGATGGCACGGTCCCATTCCAAAGTAAATATCACAGTTTCAGAAGGATTACATCCTATGTCACAGCAAATCACTGACCGGATTTACACCACGCTGCATTCCACAGCCTGCACTTGCTTCACTGAGTCCCATCACCCATATTTGCGCAAGTGCAACCAACCATCAGCACCTAGCTATGCACGCACCATCGCACCGCGAGCACCGCAGAGGCCATCCTTTGATTGTTGTTACGATACAACTA
>LGRX02005096.1:0-36599 GCA_001247695.2 Cymbomonas tetramitiformis
CATCACTGTAAGCCAGATTCTTACATCGCATCTTATTAGTTGAGGATTGCTGGGTTGATGGGAGTGGATGCCCGCCGTATTCTAGGAGGAGGAAAGTGATGCGCGCGAGCAACGTGAAAACGACCGAACAAGGGACCCGGAATTCATCATGGTAAGTTCAATACGCACAGATTGAATGCCTTCCGAAAACTGCACTATATCACTATTCCAAGTCATTGGAACGGTGCGTCCTTACGTGTGGAACCCCTCTGGACCAAAATCAATCAGATGCTGTGTGACTAAATTGCAGGAGGGAGAAAATGTGCATGACAAATCGACTACCCTTGCAAACCGCTTCATACTGGATCTACTTGAGGCCCACTCCAACCATAACTCGACCCAGGCGTACTTTGACACAATCCTGGAAATTCTGCGACGTCGAGTATGCGGCTTGGAGGTCGACGATGAATCAATCTCGACCGATGACGAGGTAGCACTACCTCATACCTACCAAGCGTGCGTGCGGTTTTTCAAGGATTTCCTCATGAAGTACAACGAGATGGATGTGTGCCAGAAGTGCAATTTTCTTTTCAAAGATCTGCTTCCCGAAGAGGCACCGACGTGTCCGAAATGCAACCACGGCCGGTTCAAGGAGCCATCAATGGTCGATGGCAAGTGGGAACCCGGAAGGGCCAAGTGCGTTTTCCGCTGGTGGCCGTGGACAAGGATACTGGAGGCCCTTTTCATGGATCCGGGGCAGGCACAGATGGCACGTTCATGGGAGAAAGTTGACTTGGATGAGCCGATCGTCAGAAGCACTGGAATATTAGGTGAGTAAACACTGTCAATTAGACTGCATGGATTGCCTATTCCGGGCGCCCGGATTCATGCCTCCACCCGGATGGAACATGCGTCCGGCCGTTTGGATATGTCACAACACCCATTTTGGTTGTCTTGGTATAGTCCAAACGTGTGGACCGGACGTTCCGGCCGTTTGGAATTTTGCGGATGTAGATTAACAAAGATAATTGCGAGTAAATCGGCATGGACGGCACGTTCCGGGCGCCCGGAATGGCGTTCCATCCGTGTGGAATACGAGTCTGGTCGTAATGGATATGTTACAACAACCTGTTTTGTTGTCTTAGCATAGTCCGAGCGTGTGGAATACTTAATCCGACCGGTTGGACTAAGACATGTTAGTGCGGGTGTAGATTCACGAAGCTGGCAGAGGACCATGCTCGAGGACCCGGAGTTCTTCAAGGACAAGCGCAACCTCTCTGTGGTGTTATGCGCGGACGGCATCGAGAAATTCAAAGATAAACTGGGATCTGTGACACCTATAACCTGCCAAGTGGTGAATTACCCTGCACATCTTCGAGGCAAAAGCGAGTTCATTGTGCTTTGGGGCATTATTGATGGCAAACCCAAAGATGCCCAACTCTTCTACCACAAGTTCGTGGACGAGATTATTGACATCGAAAAGAACGGTTGCCGGGTGTGGGACGTTATCGAAAACAAGCCTTTCACCGTTCGAGTCAAGTTGTACAAGGTGCTCGAGGATTATGTCGGATTGACCGAAGCGGGGAACGTGTATGGAACAAACGCGAGGATGGGATGTTCCAAATGTTGGATTGTCGGGACAACAAAGGCAGAGTCTTGCATGCAGAAGACGATTTACGCGCAGATGCTACAACAAAATCCAAGTAAGTCTGATCCCTGCTGCATTCTTCCTAGTATGTATTCGGACGGTTGGACAGATTTCAAAATATTTCTGACTGTACTTCCAGGCGTCGGGAGCCCCGGTTCCGGCCGGTTGGACCATTATAGGGAAAATATGGAGAGATCAAAGCTAGTAATTCCACACGCCCGGAACCCATGCACCCCACGGCCGGACCTGTGTACTCGTGGTTTTACACAATATTTTTTCAACTGTATCGTGTTTTTTATGATGTTTGCAGGTGAAGAGCCAGCGATGAGAACGGACAAAGAAGTGAGGGAGTTGCAGCACCTGCACGACGGGATGATCGAAGCGGGTATGCATCCGGAAGTCATTAAGGACAAAATGGCACGGAGTGGGATCAAAGGATCGAGTGCTTTTACCAAGATTGTGAAGTTTAATTTGCCACGCGACTTGCTCTTCGACGTCATGCACATCTTGTCCAACAACTCCTGCCGGATTATGTCAGCGATTCTCGGTGATGACTGGAATTCAAAGTGCCGAAACTTTGCGAGGGCCTATCAGATGCACAGGCCGTGGCTTATTCCTATACCAAGGAGGAATGAAAATGACAACCGGAGCCCAGCAGAACGGCTGAGATGTGAGTACACCACCTGTCCAATATAATGATGGTCCAAACCCCTGATAGACGGTGGTGTAAGGGTTCCAAACGCCTGGAATGCTATTTCCTGAATGAATGTAGATGGTCCACACCCCTGTCACACGTTGGATAACGGGTTCCAAACGCCCGGAATGCTATTTTCTGAACGAATGTAGATAATCCACACCCCTGTCACACGTTGGAGGGTGGGTTCCGAACGCCCGGAACGTTTCTTCATGAATGAATTAAGATTGTATAGGTTTCGTATTGAACCAGGATAGGTTGTGTGCGTGTGTGTGGGATCGATCTCTTGTAGTGAAACCCTCTCCGTGGTCCCCTTCTAAGGAGGCCTTGAAGGAGATTATCCCATGGGTAAGAGGGCTCAAGTTTACCCGAGATTCGGGGCCGATTGGGAGGAAGTTTCTGCAAATCAAGGCGGGAACGCAAACTACGCCACGCAAGTTGAAAGCACATCATGGCGTAGTTGCTATCACAAGTGGACTCATGTCGATTGTCAGCGCGTGGATGAACAGTGATGGCCATGTGCTACAACCGGAATTCGCTTCCTACGTTGGAAAATATACGACGGTGGTCCGCGAGATTGTGAGCAGAACCATTGATATCGATGTGAGTATAAACACTGCTTACCCCACGTTCCGGGCGCTTGGAACCGTTTGGAGGCCATAGTCCGGACGTTCGGACCTGCTTCATGTTTGTTGCTCATGTTCATATGCTTCGGATTGGAATCACAATTCCGGGCGGCCGGACCAACATTGGATCAATGTTCCGGTAGCACGGAACCTATCCATTCAGGCTATACTGATTTATTCCGTTTTGGGCGTGCGGTTCAGCATCATAAAACTGGCATGGACGCCTTGAAGACAAGGGTATTGGAAGTCCGTGACATCATGGAAGCTGAGCTCTCGCCTGAGCTTTTCGTCATTGCAACGCACCAGCTCGTTCATATTCCGGATCAGATGCGTGACGAAGGACCAGTTCCCGATCTTTGGATGTTCGCTCGAGAGAGCTTCTTCGGCGAGCTGAGACGGATCATCAGGACTCGCTCGCACCCTGTCGCCAGCATGATGAAAGGGGTGGAGTTGAAACGCATGGTAAGTCTGGTACGCGGCTTATACCAGTTGCTACAGGCGAATGGTTCGCCACCAACCATTAGCCAACCACGTAGCGAGAACACCGTGTCCCTGATGTTGGCGACCGGCAACGAGAGGAAGGGCAAACTTGTCTACTCGACACCAGGTACTGTCCAGACTTAAGTGCATATCGTCCAATTTCGGTCCAGGGGATTGGAAACGTATCATTGAGCAGGGTCCAACCGGTTGGAACTTGCTTGGACCTTTCATTAGACAAAGCCCAAGCCAATAGGGCTCGTTCCATCCACACCCTTCCGGGCGCCCGGAACTTAGGTTCCGGGTTAATTCCGGGCGTTTGGAATTAGATCGTCAAAAGCACGCATTGTTTAACAAATTTCCGTTTTGCGGTGCGTAGATGATAAGAAGGAGATACAAGCTTGGCTGGCTACAAACGTGGAGTGGTACGGGAACATTGTCAGAGAATTTAATCGTGCTGAAGACCATTACACGAGGTATGCATGTTTGCTTGACCGAAGCTTTTTTTACTAATCATTCACGTACGCAGTTTAGTGGTGTTCCCCTCGCCCGGAACTAACGTCCAAGCGCCCGGAACGTTGCTTCCGCGCATTTGGACCATGCAGGAACATTAGACAAAACCGACGTCGCTTGGCGGCTCGTCGCGGCAGGGGCAGTGGCCCAGGTCAAAACTTGACGAGGCCGATACTTCATCAACCTGAAACCTGGCGCAAGAGCCCCGTCACAGGGGAAGTCATTCCGTTTACGGAGATGGAAATGAGTTACGCCTTGGCACCACCGAGAATGTGGACAGAGTATACTTACGTCAAAGTTCGCAATTTTAATTACAGATCGCTGGAAAGGGACATGAACAAGGCTACTTGTCATCGATATTTCAAGTCTGTCTTTAAAGTCTGGAATGTACAGAAGCAGCAAGAAGACGACCAGGACAGGTGAGACATGCCAACTATACATGTTCCAATCGTCTGTATGAGAGTGGAGTGTAGGTTCCGGCCGTTTGGACCATGGTCAAGCTACGTTTCATTAAATCTGTTTAAATATTCAAAAGTTCGATACGTTCCGGGCGTCCGGAACCATGCTGCCACACGGTTCCGGACGCCCGGACTAATGCGTCCTTGTAGATCTCGATTAGCAGGTGTTCATGATTCTTTCACTTCTGATGGCAGGTATGGCGAAATTCTGAAGGTCGTCAAGCTTGTCGTGCACACTGACACATATATTCTTGTGAAGTGTAGATGGTTTCCCCTCGAAGCTGCTCTTGCCGATGCGGTCACGCAAAACATCTACCTGCGCACCGATATGCCATGGGAAACCAAAGATGCATTCATCGAAGCGAAGGACATCAACAATCAAGTGGTCGTGGCGCCCATTCCATGGAAGCCTTTGCGGCTTGCACGGTATACCGGTAACAAGGTTCCATTAAATATTCGACATCGGACAGACGTGCTTGCCGTCGTGCTTGACCGCCACGTCGATTTTGTCGGCGACATCGGCGATAGTAGTTCTGATGACGAAGATTAGTTAACTTATTGCCTCGCTCGAGGCGGTAGTGTATCGGTCTCGTTGAGCTCCACGTGCTGCCAAGTCAGAACCTACCAGTTGTAATACTGTAATATATAACATGCATTGTACAGATAATACTAACTTACCTGGAGTTCCAAAGGGGTTCCGAAGGCTTGGATGCGCCTTGGAATCCATCAAACGCAAGTTCCGAAGCGGTTCCAAACCATTGGACTAAGCCTGGACCCCATAAGATATCACTTCCATAATCGTTCCAAAGGCTTGGACGGTCTTGAACTGCACGTAGCAAGAATGATCGGTCCAGAGAATTATCGTTCTATATGTCAAGCACTTGCTCATAGCGTTCCACTCTCAGATCGGGAAGTTCCAAGGGCTTGGAATTTCGGAACACGCTCCCGTGTTGCCCAGAGACTGGGCCTATGGGGTTCCAAGGGCTTGGAATCTTTTGAAACCCACGCTCGTGCTGCGCAGAGACCGGTCCTATGGGGTTCCAAGCCGTGGAGCCTCCGGGCTCGAGCTTCATTCCTCGTACTAACAAGGTCCAAGGGCTTGGAATTTTTTGAAACCCACGCCCGTGCTGCGCAGAGACCGATCCTATGGGGTTCCAAGCCGTTGAGCCTCCGGGTTTGAGCTTCATTCCTCGTACTAACAAGGTCCAAGGGCTTGGAATCTTTTGAAACCCTCGCACGTGCTGCGCTGAGACCGGTCCAATGGGGTTCCAAGCCGTTGAGCCTCCGGGTTCGAGCTTCATTACTCGTACTAGCAAGTTCCAAAGGCTTGGAATCTTTTGAAACCACGCCCGTGCTGCGCGGAGACCGGTCCAATGGGGTTCCAAGCCGTTGAACCTCCGATTTCAGACTGCCGACCTCAGACTGGAAAGTTCAAAAGGCTTGGAATTGTCTAAAATGAATTCCAAACCGTTGGAACCGCCTTGGACCGACGACTTCGGTCATACGTAATCCGAGGACATAGGTCCAACGGCTTGGAATCGACCAGGACCCATTGGACTAACAAATTTTGGTCCAGCCCCTTGGAACCCCGTAGGACCGTCGGCTTGGCACCCCATAGGACTCCTAGGGAAAAACCCAAAGCTTCACCTTGTAATTCCCGGCGGTTTCCAAAGGCTTGGAATTTTACCAAATATTTTCAGGACGGTTCCGGGCGCCCGGAATGGTGCCGTCCAAGCCTTTGGAATAATCCCTATTTTGTAGGGAGTGTATCGGCGATGCACTCCCATATTCTCGAACGGTGGCCCTTCGCATTTGCCACCATGTCGAAAAACTCTTGCGGCGTGCACACCGTTTTCTTCTCTTCGCCTGAATGGGGCATGAAGGAATGGATGGTGACATTGCGTTGCCTGTTGCAAAAGAATCAGAAATGTGTTAGTAGGGCCATGCCCACATCGTTTCAGCAATGGACATGTCTGATCAGGACTTGAGCATAGATACATGATAGGTAGGGCCCTATTTACCCTTGTTAATGTATACACATGGCCATGTTTGATCAGTACTTGAGTATAGACACATGGTAGATAAGGCCCTACTTACCCTTGTTTATGTATAAACATGTCCTTGCATAATGCAGCACGCAATCAAGCTTACGGAATGTCACCTTGGATCCGAAAGTTGGTTTGCCAACGAGGAATCGTCCGAGTCACTGCCTGAATGCAGGTCTGGCAACGATGAGTCGTCCGAGTCCGTGTCTGAGCGCTGGCTTGGCAAGGAGGAGTTGTCGGAGGCAGTGCTTGAAAGCAAGCCTGGCAACGAGGAGTCGTCCGAGTCCTTGTTTGACCGCTGACCTGGCAGCATGGAGTCGTCTGAGTCCATGTCGCGGCGGTCGGAGTTGGCTTCGGAGTTGGGTGTATGGGTACATGGGGGCGAAGTAATAGCTGTGGCTGCAATGTCTTCGGCATGGGGGTCCGACCTACAGCGAACACGGCCAAACATGGCCATACCTGACCCCTTCCCATTGCAGGTAGGGCAATGCTCGCCCCGGGTTCGTCCCGAGGGCGAGGCAGGTAGGGCCCTACTCGTACCGTAATCGTGCCGCAGCACCCCTTAGTCGACGAACCACAATGAAAGTTTAACATCACACAGGCGAGGTAGGGAAAGTGAAAATTTGGCCAGGGCCTCCGGCGCACAAGGTCGCATGTAGCAGGAATTTCCGTGCTTTTCGGTCCGACCTACAGCGAACACGGCCAAACATGGTCATACCTGACCCCTTCCCATTGCAGGTAGGGCAATGCTCGCCCCGGGTTCGTCCCGAGAGCAAGGCAGGTAGGGCCCTACCCGTACCGTAATCGTGCCGCAGCACCCCTTAGTCGACGAACCACAATGAAAGTTTAACATCACACAGGCGAGGTAGGGAAAGCAAAAATTTGGCCAGGGCCTCCGGCGCACAAGGTCGCATGTGGCAGGAATTTCCGTGCTTTTCGGTCCGACCTACAGCGAACACGTCAAAACACGGCCATACCTGGCCCCTTCCCATTGCAGGTAGGGCAATGCCCGCCCCGGGTTCGTCCCGAGAGCAAGGCAGGTAGGGCCCTACCCGGTCATGCCGTCGCGTTCAATGTCAGTGAAGGTGGCGCGTGCCGGATGATTGTCGTATTCTTCCGTCAGAATGATTCCATCCCAAAAGAGTTCCTCAACTAAATCTATAAACCCATTCGTGGGATTGGCATCCCATTCGAGGACACGTTGCCTCTTGAAGGCATCGTCCGCACGCGGCGGCGTCGTCAACCCATCGCCCTCACCCGGAGAATTTGCCAAGCGATATGCAACAGTGGCTCTTTTCGCGGGATTGACCCTCCGTCTCTCCTCCGGAATCCCACCTTGCGCCAATCTCTGTGCGCGGGATGTCATCGCCTATTGTGCCTGCAAACCGCTTTTGCCCACGTACGTAACCTGCTGTACCATCATAAGTATGGCGTAAACATGGCCCTACCTAAGCAGTTTCAACAGCCGAGATGGTGAAACACGGCCTTGTTAGCCTTGTTTTACTGCCAACATTGGGCAAGACGTACATAAAACGGACCATGTTTGATCTGTGTTTAAAAACACGTGGCAAACTTGGCCATTTTTGGGCAATGTTGGCAGTAAAACAAGGCAAACCACGTTGTGTTGCGCCGCTGAAGATGTTTACCTTGTACCTGAGTAGAATTGCCCTGGTATGGCCCGGTTCGAACAGCATTCACGCGAACACAAGGTAGACATCTTCCGCGGCGCACATAGCCCAAATCAATGCCCCAAATGCAAAACCCAATGGGGAAACGACCCAAACATGGTCATGTCTAGACCATACCTTAGGGTGCAGGCGGGCGTGCCAAAAAAATCGGTCATTTTGGTGAAAAAACAAAGTTGAGCTCAAAAGAAGGGGGCTTGGGCGCAGACTACAATGGTGAAAACGGTTTGTTGAAAGGTTGTAAAGGCCTTTGGAAAAAAGGCCTTTATTATGTGGAACTTCAACTTGCGAGAACAAAAAACAAAACTAGAAGACGACGGAAACTTGCGTTGCCCTGGGGCATGGTCATGCGCGCGGCGCGATTCGAATCCGACTGATCGACGAATCCAACGCCTGGCGATCGAAAGTGCCAAAGTAATTTCAAATTGGGGCGTCCGATGCGAATACGAAATGCGTTGACCTCGAGTGACCGCGAATCCCGCTTCCCTTCCCCTTCTCATCGATCCACGGAAACGCAGGCGGCGTACTGCGTGGAACGGATACGAGGGAGGGAGGTGGTGCTTTACCTTGCAGGAAGTAGTCAAAACGGTTTATTAAAGCGAGCGATACCGTTTTAAGGCTAAAATTTACTGCTGCCTGCGAAGCACCACCTCCCTCCCTAGAAACGTAAGTGATTTGAAAAATGCCGAGCGGCATGTTATCCTACGACCAATTTAAATTTGCCCGCGCGAAAATGGGCAAGCTCGCGGACAAGGAAAAGTACCGGCAATACAAGCGCAAGTATGCGCTTTTAAATGCGTCCGACTCCGAGAGCGGTGGCTCCGAGGACACGGACGAGGAGGAGGAGGAGGAGGAGGAGGAGGATCCGGGGGCCGAAAGCAAGAAGGGGAGTGGGCTTGACCGCTTCGCCCTTGCGATGGCCAAGGTGAAGTCCACAGGGGATTCAGTTAAAAATCTTCAGAAAGCGCAAAAAAAGGAGGGGAAGGAGGCGGCGCAACACAGGAGAGACGTCTTCCGTGAGTAACCCAGCCGAAATCCTGCTTGAAAAACACTTGCTAGGGTGTTAGAACATTGCACGAACACAGCCCTGTTCGCCCACCTTCCAGTTGTAGGCAGGGGGTGTACACTGCGTAAATAGGGCAATGTTTGGGTAGTGTCCTGCTTGTGTTTTATGTTGTCCTGTCGCAGGAAGTTCAGATGCTAACGTGTGGGGTGTTTGTGTTTGATTTCACAGACGATATGGTGGTGAAGGGGCATGTAAATCCCTTCCAGGGTCTGGATAAACAGACCCTGGCTAGGGATAGGTTCCGCCGTCGAATGGCGGAACTAATGCCCCTCACCGCCACGTTGGGCTCAAGTGGCACTACAAATTTTTTGTACACTAGGTGTACCCTAGTCGTACTCTAATATGGATAGGTACCCTAAAATATTAGAGTGCAATCTCAAATATTGGGGGGCATTGTGTCAATTTAGGGAGTGATTCTAGTGTGCATTAGGATGTATGATATCCAAATAGCACCCATAGCAATCGAATACATCCTAACTAGACACGCACTAATACACGCACTAATACACCCTAACTACACCCTAGCCGCGCATGCTATCGCTTCCACATTTTAACATGCGATAGAGTATATTAGTGTTAATTTAGAGTACAATACAAATGTCACCTTAAATCATACTAATGCACCCTACCATACCACGAGATGATATGGATTACATTCGGATGCATTAGAGTACAATCCAAATTCATTCTAAAGTACACTAATAAACCATAAGGTGAAATATATACATATCGAATGCATTAGGGTATTTTAGAGTGCATTAGGTGCACATTAAATCTGCCGATTAGAGTGCATTCGGATGCATTAGAGTACAATCCGAATTCACTCTAAATCACACTAATAAAGCAAAGGTAAATATATACATATCGAGTGTATTAGGGTATTTTAGAGTGCATCAGGTGCATATTAATTCTGCGAAATAACTACTACTAACCGTTGACCAACAAAAACATTGAGTCATTATGCTTGCAGGTTATCTAGGTTATCGTTGGCATGAGTAGTTGCTTTCGTCCATACAAGAACTGCTACTAGAATATTTCGTTATGTATGCTACCTAGTCGCATTCTTACACAGTAACCTGTTTGAACTCAGAACGCACTGTGTGACAGTCGCTACCATGTCACTCAGGCAAGCATGCGGTGGGCAGGCCCACGAGGTGAAGCAAAGCATGGGATCCCAGAGTAGGAAGCTAAACATGTTTAATCATATTATATCTTGAAACTTACTTAAAAGTATTCTAATCAAAATTTGCTACCTATCCAAGTTACTGCGCAACATGTATCACCTAGCTACGAAACAACACAACCAGCAACGCAGCGTGGCTGCTTCCACTGACTCCGCATGCGTTGCCCGTTCCGACGACATCTGCGATTGCGTTACGCAGCAGGCCGAGTTAGTACAAACAGGCATCACAGAACAAACCAGACTGACGATAAAATGCACAGCAGCGACAATGCGCAACAAATTACATGTCAACAAACTTACTTGGGTGTGTCCTCTAGTGTGGCGACGGTTATGTCCTCACTGCTGCCGCCCCATGCACACTGTGACCGAAACCACTGCGTTGTTAGCACAAAGTAAATACACATAACATCGTGTAGAACGAGAAACCCAAAATTTTAGCGGGGTGAGTTGGCTTTGAACCAACAACTCCCAGCCCGTTGGGCTGGTGAGATGCACACTATCACCCCCTTCTAGGCATGCAATAAACAACATGCGGACGCATGCGAGCAAGCGCAACAAAACACACACTCATAAACAATACAAAACCCTCACCAACAACAAAATGCGAGTTACTCGTGCAGAATATAATCACAACATGAGCACCAGCGAAAAATGCAAGCAGAACAGTGCAGCATGCTGCTCTGGGCTGGTCAGCGTTTGTATTTGTGATGGCGGCTCAGCGTGATTTTCATCTTCAACAGCTACAGCACCATGAGACTTCACACTACAGGCCACGGCCGATGAATTCTGGAATTCTAGATCAATCTTCATGCCAGCCTGTGCCAAGCTGCCGAGTGCCGACCCATTTTTATTCGATCGGTATTTATTTTGATCTGACGGCACACACTCCAGTGATAGACGATAATCGATATAATACTAGACGGATCGATCTCAAAAAGAGATCTCCACTAGGTCATCTGACCGTAGGATCATGTGCGCGACAGTGCTTCGCTTTTTGCATCCCAACATGCCATGCCATCACGCGTGGGTGGCGTCGCGGTAAATGTACGCGACTGCAGTGGCACTGTCATCGTTAGCGTCTGGCAATCGTGAGATCGGAAGTTCGTCCGTGTCGCCCGTTGGGATTCGCGCTTTGCTGATTAAGTAAGTAAGGTAAGGTAATTTCGCCAGGTTCCAAATCATAAGGAGCAGAGGTTCATCGACCGCAGCCTGTACTGTGATGTAGCCGTTGAGCCGTTCACGTGTACTCGTGTAGATAGATACAAGATAGAAGTGAAGATAACATCTTCCAGACAATGAGAGGCTGCCACTACCATCCCTGGCTGCCAACAGCAGCAGAGCAGTGTGAAGCACCGGCCCACTTGTAGTATTTTTTGTAGCCTTTCATTTTGTCATTATCGTTTGCACGAGTAGCTCGTTTGCGAGGGTTGAGTGTTGTTTGCGAGTGTATGATTTGCTGTGCTTGCGCGCATGCGTGCTCCGCTTGTTGCTTATTCTTTGTATATCTAGTAGAAGGGGGTGATATGTGTTGCATCTCACCAGCCCAACGGGCTGGGAGTTGTTGGTTCAAAGCCAACTCACCCCGTTGAAATTTTGAGTTTCTCGTTTTATATGATGTTATGTGTATTTACTTTGTGCTAACAACGCAGTGGTTTCGGTCGCAGCGCGCATGGGGCGGCAGCAGTGATGACATAACCGTCGCCACACTAGAGGACACACCCAAGTAAGTTTGCTGACACGTAAATTGTTGCGCATTGTCGCTGTTGTGCATTTTATCGTCAGTCTGGTTTGTTCTGTGATGCCTGTTTGTACTAACTCGGCCTGCTGCGTAACGCAACCGCAGATATCGTCGGAACGGGCAACGCATGCGGAGTCAGTGGAAGCAGCCGATGAAGTCAGTGGAAGCAGCCACGCTGCGTTGCTGGTTGTGTTGTTTCGTAGCTAGGTGATACATGTTGTGCAGTAACTTGGATAGGTAGCAAATTTTGATTAGAATACTTTTAAGTAAGTTTCAAGATATATGTTTGAACATGTTTAGCTTCCTACTCTGGGATCCCATGCTTTGCTTCACCTCGTGGGCCTGCCCATCGCATGCTTGCCTGAATGACATGGTAGCGACTGTCACACAGTGCGTTCTGAGTTCAAACAGGTTACTGTGTAAGAATGCGACTAGGTAGCATACATAACGAAATATTCTAGTAGCAGTTCTTGTATGGATGAAAGCAACTACTCATGCCAACGATAACCTAGATAACACGTTAGCTAGTCACCTGCAAGCATAATGACTCAATGTTTTTGTTGGTTAACGGTTAGTAGTATTTATTTCGCAGAATTAATATGCACCTGATGCACTCTAAAATACCCTAATACACTCGATATGTATATATTTACCTTTGCTTTATTAGTGTGATTTAGAGTGAATTCGGATTGTACTCTAATGCATCCGAATGCACTCTAATCGGCAGATTTAATGTGCACCTAATGCACTCTAAAATACCCTAATGCATTCGATATGTATATATTTCACCTTATGGTTTATTAGTGTACTTTAGAATGAATTTGGATTGTACTCTAATGCATCCGAATGTAATCCATATCATCTCGTGGTATGGTAGGGCGCATTAGTATGATTTAAGGTGACATTTGTATTGTACTCTAAATTAACACTAATATACTCTATCGCATGTTAAAATGTGGAAGCGATAGCATGCGCGGCTAGGGTGTAGTTAGGGTGTATTAGTGCGTGCGTATTAGTGCGTGTCTAGTTAGGATGTATTCGATTGCTATGGGTGCTATTTGGATATTATACATCCTAATGCACACTAGAATCACTCCCTAAATTGACACAATACCCCCCAATATTTGAGATTGCACTCTAATATTTTAGGGTACCTATCCATATTAGTGTACGACTAGGGTACACAAGGATTGTAGTGTGGGGACAACCAGCATATGAAGTTGTCCACCTTGATGCAAAATTTGAGGCGCCGTCACAAGTGGGGGAGGTGGCGCCTCAAGGCGGGGGAGGTGCATGTCTGGGTATGCAACATACCCGGGCATGCATACACCACCGCCAACGTGGAGGTGTTTTCCCAAAAGAAAGGCCAACCCACAACGGCCGAGATCAAGGCCGGGGTGGAGGCTGCGGGTTTGACCCAGAACGGCGACGTCCCAACGGAAGGTGCGTTCTTTGCTTGAAATAAGTTTTGTGATAAGTTCTTCGTTGCTTATGTGCAAGTAAGGCCCTGTTCGCACCGTTTAGTACAGAAGTACTATACAAGTAAGGCCATGTTTACACACTACCTATGCAAACATGGCCATGTTTGAAACTAACTTAGTGTTGGTCGTGGCAGCAGAGGATCGGAAGGCAATCCTGCGGGATCTTATCGACGCCAAGGAGGAGGAGGAGGAGGCCAGGGGCAAGGGGAAGGCCGAGCCCAAGGGCAAGGAGAAGGCCGAGCCCAAGGGCAAGGAGAAGGCCGGGCCCAAGGGCAAGGAGGCCATGGCGGGCAAGGGCAAGGAGCCCATGGCGCCCAAGCGCCAAGGGCTCAAGGTGGCCGAAGCCCGAAAGCGGGCGGCCGAACAGGAGGTGCTTGAGCACGGCCGCCTCAAGGTCGGCGACCACGCCTTGCTCATGGCTAGCGAGGACCACGAGGTGGAGGATGAGGAGAAGAGGTGGAAGGCGGGGACACCCGATGTTCCCACCTCTTGGTACAAGGACGACCTCACCCCGCAGGTCCACACCCCCCTGCTCTGCGGGGTGGTGGTGGAGACGGTGCCCAAGAAGCCGGCATGGCACTTTGGGCACCAGGTGGCGGGGGGGCTCCCACGCGACCAGCTGTGCATCAAGGTAAGACCCGAACATGGCCCTACCTGCAATGTTTTCCTACGAAACCGCTTAAACATGGCCATATTCCCTACCAAATAAGGCCGGGTCCATGCGGTCCCGGGACCAATAGGGACCCCTCATGGACCCCATATGGACCCGTATGGACCACATGGACCCCACATGGACCCGTGAAAAATGGATCACATGGACCCGTCGATGAAGCCTTCGGGCTTTTACCACTAGATTGGTCCAAAAGTTCCTATCGGTCCGGGGTGGGTCCCACACTTGGTACCACCGATTTCTCGGTCCATGCGACATTTCACCATGGGTCCATGCGGTGTTTCGTCGGTCCATGTGGGGTCCATGTGTCCATCGAAATCTCACCACGGATTCCTCGCCGCTGGCGTGGGGGACCTCGCATGGACCCGTATGGCCATGCTTTAAGGCAGCATGTGGTGCATGGACCGACCCTGGACCGACCCCGGGCCGACCCTGGACCGACCCCGGACCGACCCTGGACCAAACATGATCGCTCGGACCCAGGTTGGACCAGCACGGACCAAACCTCCGATAGGCGCCCAACCGTACGGACCATATATGGACCTCGCGTGGACCCCGCGTGGACCCCGCATGGACCCATGGGTGGAGCACTCGAGATGGACTGCACGGGGGAGGCGATGCGTGGACCTCGCATGGACCTCGCATGGACCCGGGAGTGGCGCACCCAAGATGGTGTGCGTGGTGAAGGCGATGCGTGGACCTCGCATGGACCCAGCATGGGCCCCGCATGGACCCGTAGGGTGGCACACCCGAGATAAACTGCGCGGGGAAGGCGATGCGTGGACCTCGCATGGACCCGTGGTGTGGCGCACCCAGCATGGGTTGCGTGGTGAAGGCGATGCGTGGACCCCGCATGGACCCCGCATGGACCAGTGGGGGCGCACCCAAGATGGACTGCACGGGGAAGGCGATGCGTGGACCTCGCATGGACCCGTGGGGTGGCGCACCCGAGATGGGGTGCGCGGGGAAGGCGATGTGTGGACCTCGCATGGACCCGTGGGGTGGCGCACCCGGCATGTGTTGCGTGGTGAATGCGATGCGTGGACCTCGCATGGACCCCGCATGGACCCGTGGGGTGGAGCACCCGAGATGGACTGCACGGGGGAGACGATGCGTGGACCTCGCATGGACCCGTGGGGTGGAGCACCCGAGATGGGGTGCGCGGGGAAGGTGATGCGTGGACCTCGCATGGACCCGTGGGGTGGCGCACCCGGCATGGGTTGCGTGGTGAAGGCGATGCGTGGACCTCGCATGGACCCCGCATGGACCAGTGGGTGGCGCACCCGAGATGTACTACACGGGGGAGGCGATACGTGGACCCCGCATGGACCCGTGGGGTGGCGCGCGATCAGAAATACGGTCTGACTGCTGGGTCAGCGACAGCGGCCTCAGCGGAAATCGAGTCCATGCGATTATTCGCCGGGGCCATGCGCTTATTAAGTGGAGTCCATGTAATTATTAAGCGGGTCCGTATGCTTATCTTGCGGGTCCATACGATTATTCCGCCGGTCCATGTGGGTGGTAATAAGCGGGTCCATGCGACTATTGTGTGGGTCCATACGGTTATTCAGCGGGTCCGTGTGGTTATTTTGGGGGTCCATACGATTATTCGACGGGTCCATGCGGTCATTAAGGAAGTGCATGTGACAAAATGACCGCACGGGGAAGGTGATGCGTGGACCTCGCATGGACCCCGCACGGACCCGTAAAAATATTTACACTGTACATATGTTACACATTTGTCAGTAAGAAACGGTTGGGTTGGTAGCATACTAATATTATCATACATCGAAAATAGGGGTATACAAAAGGTCCCCGATAGGTCCAGTACGGGTCCGCAATGGGTCCGGGACGGGTCCAGGGTGGGTACGCTCGAGGTCCATGCTTCAAGCGGCGTGATCATCTTCATCGTCAGCAACTTCACCAACAAAGTCAACGGTCCGGTCCAGAACCACCGCCAATATACCGGGCGTCTCTCTGATTCCCATAGGCAGTCGGCGGCGGTTCAAGGGTGTGATTGCTAAGCGCTTAGGCAGCCACGGTATTGGCACGATGCAAACCTGGGACTCGATTTCTTCGGCTCGGATAATAGAATCCTTCGTGGCCCATGGCAAGTCGGTACGTAGAAATACGGTCTGGCTGATGGGATCAGCGACAGCGGCCTCTTGAGGAAACCACCTGACTTTCACCAAAATGAATGGGTCGTGGCCGTGGATCGACATCTTGAAGACATCCAGCAACTCCGCGTACCTGATTGATCAGTATAATTCTGGGTAAAATTTGAGATCGCCTAACTCAACTGAACGAATACAACGAGGGCAACATGTCGTCCCCATTAGACCGGGATGTGGGCGGGATGGGGGCACGCACCAGTCCTGATTTTCGTATTGGGGAGTGCGAATGCCGTCAACCATTTTGTGTCCAACGAATATATCTCTGAACTTCACAAGCATGTATCGCTGAATACTCTCCTTATGAAGGTCTTTATCACGAGCTCTGAACATGCTACGTCCAACCTTTACATAACTGTATCGTAAAAGTCGTGGCGGTGGCGAGGTAATGAAGTTGATCTCTTCCGTGGTAAACTGCTTGACGACCATTCCTTCGCCATTGGGGTTCGGCTCCTTCCTCCACGTGCTGGCGTTGTCGAAGGTAGGGTCTACAAGACGCAACGGGGCAATCCACGGGTTTCCAGCAAGTCGTTGCCGACGGACACGTTGTTGATGCATCCTGTTTTGAGAATCAGGTGAAGACATTAGTCCGATGCGGGTCCCATGCCGGTCCTAGGTCCCGCCCCCATGGGGACATCGTTTCCGATGGTTCCAAAGGACGACTAGCGAGTGCGACTGACTATAAAAGTGATGCAAGTGTGGGTACAAACCGTCGAGATCGCTGATTTTCCGCCCTGATGTGTGCTGCAGCCAATTCAAACTGATCTCGAAGTTCGGCAAACCAATCGAAATGAAGGTACAGCCAGGATTTGATGTCCTTAATGGTATCTGAAGCCCAAAATATCGAACTTTATTTGAAGAACACGATATCGAAATGCAATACATGGGGCGGGGTCGGGGCGGGGTGTGGGACCGATGGGTCCGATATGTTGACTCAACAGGGGCGGCACGGTATCACATACCTTCTGATAGCAGCGTGCTCTTGCCTTGACGCTCCACCCCGGATTTGAGCATCATTGAAACCCGCAAAGGTTCGGGGAGTGGATATACAGGTGGCTTCGATCCTCGCGCCAAATCGCTCAACCCGCGACAAAGGTTTACGAGGCGCTCCAGCTCTATATTCTTCATGATGCTGGCCACCGGACTCGATCGCGTTTTGACCGCCCGTTTCATTCGGCCAAAGTAGTCCTCGAAGCAAAACATCCATAGCTCACGTGCTGGACCGTACATCATGAGCTGCGGCACGACATGAGTAAGGAGATGTTGCATCATCACCAAATCGGCTGGTGACATGTGATCTTCACCAAGCTTTAGGACCACTTTCACTCTCTCAATGAGACCTGGCATTTCCTGGAAAAGGCAAATAGCAGATCTCAAAAGGAAATAGTATGGGTACAATATAGGTGCATGCGGACCTACAATGCCCACGTGGGTACTAAATCAGGGAGACGATCCGCCCCCATCGGGGCGGGGCCCCGGACCAAGATTGCTGCTAAACTAGGCAATGATGCTTTACCTTCAAAAGAATTGTAGGGCTGACAACCTCACGAACGATGGAGCATATCTCCCCAACATAATCCGCGTGCAAAGGCCTTTCCACGAGCCCATCCGGACCAGGCCAGCTCGACAGAACAGGCAAAATTCCTGAAGTCATCGCCGTGATACCCAATGCCGCCTTTAATCTTCGAGGAATGAAATTCTCGTTAGCCTTCAGTTGCATAAGCTTCTGGGGCAGTGGGCCCCATGATTTTGGTGCGCCCAGAACGTCACGTAACCACTCGGTCATGGCAATTCTCGACGGCTTCGACGGTGCCCACGGAGATGGTTTACCTGCAGTGGGCACAAAGCGACAGGTCAAGATTGTGCCCCTACTTGGGGCCCAGCTCCGTACCCGTTGGGGCTAGTGTGGGTCGGGACGGGTCCCACGCGTGGTACCCCTCGACTCTAGCAACTTACCAGCAAGTCGCTGAGCTGCTGTTCGAACACGTGTAGCATTGCGAGGTTGCGGAGGCGCAACAAGCCAGCCCCGATTGACCTTAAACTCTCTTGCAAAATTCCGACAATGCGCTGACCAGTTGCCACCACAAATCGATTTGTGTAAGCGTTGGACCAAGTTGCTCAATATGTGCATCAAGTCCAAAAGGTACATGTATATGACGTTGAAGTACACCAATCTGGAGAACGCGCAAGGAGTTTTCACACCAAACTTCTTGAAACTATCTTGTAACTGCTCTTTGGAAGCGCCGTTCTTCGCCATGCCTTTGTGCAACTGCTGTATTTGTCGGACACGTTCATCGGTGTGGAGGTCAGTCTCGGTATCGCCACCTGGGTAAGTAAGTGTACAATCCATAATGAATTGGGGCAGATTGGGGGCGGGCTGTTGGCGGTACGGGGGCGGATTGAGGGCGAAAGAGGGGCGGGGCCAGGGCGGGACTCGGACAGTGCTTAGTAAGCACCAACGCTCCTATCACAAACTTCTCGGTAAACGAGACAGGTACAAGACGGTGGCGGGATGGAGGCCGCACGCCGGACCGACATGGGACCAGCATAGGACCGATCTATATGAGTATGATTGTACATCCAAGAATGGGCGGACCTCGTCGCTTTTGGAACTTCTCCAGAAATATCGTTTTCCCCATCTTGCTTTTCGCAGCCCCAATGCCGTTGATCAGGCACTTCAAGCATCCCATAATGGCAGTCGCAGCCATTCGTCGGGATGCGTCCACAAGGCCAACGTAATCCATGAGTACCGCGTACACCATGCATCGAACTGTAAATGGTTCTTTCTCGATGACGTCGAAAACCGTATGACCAGTGGACCACAGTACCTCTAGCTCATCCACCAGGTGGTCGTAAAAGAGCGAAGTGTCCTTGGGCTTGCCCTCCGCAATCCCATACGTGAACACGTGCTTGTGTCGTTCTTCCCCGGGCATGTTGCCAATCGTGAAGCAAATGGGCATGATGCTGGATAGCTGATCGTTGAACGGGTTGATTCCATCCGCGCAAAGAATAATCCATAGATTCCGGCGGTCCGCGAAGAATCTGGGGAACTTCTGGACCAAAGCTCGGAGAGCAGGAGAATCTGCATTCGCAAGGCCGGGTCCAATGTCATTTCCCCATGGGTCCGGCAATTCGCCCTCAAATGTACCACATACCGAACCAACTATAATATCAAACTAATCGCTGATTGAGCTAGGATGACGAGAGATGGGTCCCACAGGTTTCCCTATACAGGGCGGGATAAGGGACCGATAGGGACGGGAAAGGTACTATGGGACACTCAACAGGGCTGAGCAATTTTACATGATTCGCACCATGTATCCCGGTGACTTTGTCTGGTTGTTCGTCAGGAAGCTTGGTCGCATCGAAGCTCCGCACCATCGCGGCATATTCTGGACAGAGGAAGATGTACTCCAGCAGTGATTCCAAAGGCCAGTATCTGAAAATAGATCTTGCTCGACCGTTCGTTCTCACCCCGTCGTGTTCTTTTCCCAACCGATACCTCGAAGTCTTACACTTTGGACATTTGTCGAGCTCGCTGTGTTCACCCTTGTACATGATGCAGCCCTTGATGCACACGTGCACCTCATTGTACGCTCCGTAGAAGGGTTTAAACCGCTTCAATGTCTCGGGGTACGTGCGAGGAAGGACTTGCCGTTCTTCGTTGTTAAGGAGCCTTCCCCGGACGATGTCGAGAATAGATGCAAAGATGGACTGAGTCCCGTTGTGCTCGACCTGCATCTCCAAAAGGTCAAGTAACAGTCCGTTGATCTTGGAAATGTCCTGCAGGGCGCCAACACTTCATCAGTCCATCCGCGCTTGGTACTAGAAGGATGCATGTGTAAAGTCATGGGGCAATATGGGTCCCCATCCGGTACCATACATGGGACCGGGCCGTTCACACAGGTCCCGTATCGGTCCCATGTGGGTACCTTAACTTGCAAGCAGCACTCACTACTGTAACCGTACGAGGCGGTATGTACTGGTCCTAGACCGGTACCACGTCCCGTACCGATAGTTCCCCCACATGTTCCCAATGGGTACCACATCCTGAACACCGCACTCACCACATCGCCTTCGCCATCGGAATCATCCGCAGAGTCGTCGGTAAGCTCTTCGGCATCTTCATCCTCCTCGCCACCGCCTTCCCCGTCGCCGCTGTCGTCTCCGGATGACGATTCGCCATCATCATCACGTAGTTGTTTCCCAAACCCCAAGTCCTCGATGTGTTTCGCCAACACTTCAAAGTTGGATATCACCTCGGCTTCCCGAGGGGTATGGTCACGATCCGCACCGCCCATCTCATCATCTCGGGGAGATGATCGCTCATTCTCTTCTTCGAACTCCTGTTGCGGAATGAATACACCATATTGTTTGACATGTCGGAGAATTTGACGGCGGCCAAGTTCACGTGTCATAAGCCCTCGGTGGTGGCATTGATTACACGGACAAATGCCATACTCTGAAACGTAGCGTCCAGGGCGGCTTCCTTGTATGCCCTGTGGAGTCGCCATCTATCGTCACATAGACAAGTGCCAAACCATTTTATCCAGCATGGTGCAGGTAGAACGCCTGCAAAAGGTCGTACACGCTGGGGTGAGTAAGTGTTTAAAGCGAGCAGTACTATACGGGGGCGGGGTCTCGGACCGATAGGAATCACTCAGTCCATAACCGGTCCCGGACCCCGGACCCGTAGGAACCATGCCTTGGACCCCATACGGACCCGTCGGTACCATGCCTTGGACTCCATACGGACCCGTCGGTACCATGCCTTGGACTCCATACGGACCCGTCGGTACCATGCCTGGGACCCCACATGGACCCGTCGGTACCATGCCTTGGACCCCACACGGACCCACACGGACCCGTTCGGAATCCACCGCAGCAAGACGCCGCAACCCTAATAAACCCTATGGTCCCATAGGTGGAACACAGCCCGCCCCTATGGGGTAAAGTAAAAAAACGCCGGGTCTAGGGCGTGGGTCCGGGTCCATGTGGTCCAAAAATGTCTGACCATGCATGGACCTCGCATGGACTTGCCAAATAACCCGTTGAACCACTGTGGGACCGACGGCATGGACCCGTAATGAAGCCTATGGGACCGACGCACAGGTGTTTTTGCCTTTTTTTGCTTAAAAAAGTGCATTTTGGGGTTACGCGTTACACATGGACCTCACTTGGACCGACCAGTGTTAAAGGCTCGCTCTCACGCTGCCCCCATGAGGACCAGCGGGTCCCCGAGATTTTACAAAAAAAAACGCCGGGTCTAGGCGTGGGTCCGGGTCCATGTGGTGCAAAAATGTCTGACCATGCATGGACCTCGCATGGACTTGCGTCGGACCACTGTGGGACCGACGGCATGGACCCGTAATGAAGCCTATGGGACCGACGCACAGTTTCACATTTTTGGGGATTCGAGTCACATGGACCTCACGTGGACCTATCTAAAGAACGTCGGCGAGGCAAGCAGCGGTGTAAAGAATTCCTCGTTGAGAGATAGCGAAAATCGACCCAAAAATCGAAAAAACAAAATTTGGGCACTAAAAGGGGCAGGTTGATTGCAATATATCCTGCCAAACAAAAAAGCAAAAATGTTTTTTTCCCGTGAGATATCGGCATTTTTGTGCGTGCGATTTTTTCAAATCGAACTAAAGGGAAAAAATCGAAGAACAGGTGCTCTGTGGGAATGCTTTCCTGTTCCCAGCGAACGGTGCAATTGACGGACCAGATGAACCCCCCAGTCTTAATCGGACGGTCTCCATGAGTTACTGAAACTCAAAATGGCATGAAGGCGTGGGTGGGCACCCATAACGCCCCTTGTGCACTACCGGCGTCGTTGGCAATCGCGGCAATCGCCCATCGTGTCACATGCACGGGGAACTGCCAGCAGGACACAAGGGGAATCGTGGGTGCCCATGCCTCCAAGGGGATTCGAACCCCTCACCCTCACGTGAAACGTGTTCGGCTTACCAACATTTGACCACTCGGCCAAGCACCCACGGTGATGGAAATTCGCCGCACGGCAGCAATTTTATTCATAAAACCGCATGCCCTACCGAGAGCACTCTGAAACGAACTAGAAAAGAAAAAAAGAAATTGAGACCTGCAAATTTGAAATCGCAGCCCACCATGTACCGATACAGAGACAGTCCCATGCGAGTTGACTCGATCGCGTGGACCGACGTTGGACCTCGATGGAACCAATGCTGTCCACCTTGGTACAATGCCTCGCCTGGCGGCGCAGAAAGTCAAAGAACTTTGAATTCTTTGAAGACCTTCGTTCCTCGCACTACCGCCTCACAACCTCAGTCCTCACAGCCTCACGCACAACCTCCGTCCGTCCACGCAGCACAGACATCGATGGGAACTTCACGCAAGACACGCAGCAAAGACGAGAAGAAACTGTCTTCCCGGCAGACGACCCTCCCTCAGTCTGGAAACACCCAGCTGGGGGAGCTCATGCGCCAGTTTGCAGCCCAGCAGCAAGAAATGCAGGGTCTCCGGCAGCAGCTGGCAGCAGGGCTTGCTGGTGCTGGTGCTGTGCCTGCGCAGCACCCGGCCATCAAGGTGGAAGCGGGTGCTACAGGCAGCGCGCCTGGCGATGCGGGGGGGGTCTTCCACACGACAAAGGAAGCCCCCAGCATCTCGTGAAGTCATTGCAGCGGTCGACAAATTTAGTTTGCGGAAATAATTTAAGAAGTGGAGTATGGGCCCCTGGATGCACCATCTCCACGCTGGAGGAAGAGAGCCTGGACGAAGCCGTTGAGGCGATCAAAACGGCGACGCCAGGCTTCTCGTACGAATGCGTGCGGGATTACATAAAAAACCGACTGACATATATGAAATGTCAGACCACCACCTTGGGGAGGTGGAAGCTAAAGACCACAAAAGAATGCCCGACGGGTTTTTTCCAGCGTTTTGACGGCCCGGCCCGCGGCGTCCGGGTGGCATCGGACGCCACCGGCGAGCTGCCCGGCAAGAAGACCACCGAGACGGTGCTGAATTACTTCGACGCCGGGCAGCCCACGGAGGGGCCCCTCTTTGAAGCCTTCTGGGCACTGGAGGGGGTGCAGTACGTCAAGCCCGCCGACGTGCAGCCCGCCAACTTGGGGAAGCCCGCCGCCGGGCTGGACAAGGATCAAGGGGAGAAGATCCCTGCCCCAGTCGCGCCCGAGAAGCAGGGCAAGGAGAAGAAGAGTTCGTTCGTGTGGCCACTGGTAAGCAAACATACCTGTTATGTTTTTTTACCCTGGACCCCTTTGTTTTGAGAGGGACGGTACAGGGGCCACGTTTAGCCCTCGTGCCGAACCCACGCTGGACCGACCCACAGTGTGGTAGGGCCGCTCCAGCTGAACTGCAGTGTGTGAGTGTGGGTACGATGTCGCTGACTGCTATTGGTTTGGGGCTGGGTCGCAGGCGGATGACTCCACACTGGTGCTCGGGTCATTCGTCGCCGTGCACCGCATCCGCTCCAAATCCGTTACCCCCTTCCCCGAGGAGTTCGCCTCCTCACTCCTCGACTACGACAACGATCGGTTCGAGTTGTGTTACGGGGTGGTGGAGGGGGTCCCCGGGGGGAGCAGTGTGAATATTGCCAAGGGGGGCAAAATCCCCAAGGACGTCGTGGAGGTTTTGCTCAAGTTCGGAGTAAAACCTTCCCCCCACGACGAGAACGACGAGGCCGGGGACCATCACGACCGCATCCTTGCGATGCACGAGTTATCCATCACGAAGTTGCTCGCTCTCCCCTCCAACTCAGAAAAAAAAATAAACAAAACAGAACTCCAGCACGACGCCAAGTCGATAATGGAGGCAGGCATCCTGGTGTGGTGAGTAACCCTTCAGTTCACACGTTTTGCCCTCTGTAAACCTGGGCCCGTTTACCTCTGTAAACCTGGGTCCCGCACGGTCCGGTGTTCTGCCCGCACCCCGCCCCCGTATGTCCTGTATGGTCCCACGTGTCGCCCCAACCCCGCCCCAGTATACTCTGTGTACTGTATTGAGGTGTGGTGTGTCTACGTATGCAGGTTGCCAGTCAGTAACGTCAAGCTCAGCAAAAATGCCTCTAAGGTATTTGCTGGTATGAAGGTGCAGAGCGCCAAGGAAGCTTCCGAACGAAGTACTGCCAGCCACGCCGCCAAGGAGGCCCGCAAAAAGGCGGCAAAGGAGATGCTCGGCAAGGCCAAGAGGAAAGCGGATGGGGGCGACGAAGCCGAGAAAAAGAAGAGGAAAAAGGGCAAGGCAGCTGTAACGGAGGAGGCCGAGGAGGCCGAGCAGGCCGAGCAGGCCGGGGAGGTGGTGGAGGACATGGAGGCGTCCGGGGATGGCGGGGATGGTGATGAGAATGGTGATGGGCCCTCGGATGGGAATGGAGAGGATACGCAAGACGAAGATGCGCAAGACGAGGAGGGGGCAAGGGCAGGGTATGATAGTGGTGACGAAGAATAGCAATCATTTTGTGTAGAACTGCCGTACTGTTTTTGCCGTCCTGACCACTTCACTTGTAAATATTGTTTATAATTGCATTGTATACTAAAATAATCATATGGACCCGCTGAATAACCATATGGACCCACAAAATAATCGCATGGACCCGCTTGTTGATCACATGGACCCGTTTTACAATCGTATGGACCCGCTTAATACCCACACGAACCCGCCGAATAATCGTATGGACCCACAAAATGATCACATGGACCCGCTGAATAACCGTATGGGCCCACAAAATAATCGAATGGACCCGCTTGCAGAGCACATGGACCCGTTTTACAATCGCATGGACCCGCTTAATACCCACACGAACCCGCCGAATAATCGTATGGACCCACAAAATGATCACATGGACCCGCTGAATAACCGTATGGACCCACAAAATAATCGAATGGACCCGCTTGCAGAGCACATGGACCCGTTTTACAATCGCATGGACCCGCTTAATACCCACACGGACCCGCGAATAATCGTATGGACCCACAAAATAATCACACGGACCCTCTGAATAACCATATGGACCCACATAATAATCGCATGGACCCGCTTGCAGAGCACATGGACCCGTTTTACAATCGCATGGACCCGCTTAATACCCGCACGGACCCGCCGAATAATCGTATGGACCCACAAAATGATCACATGGACCCGCTGAATAACCGTATGGACCCACATCATAATCGAATGGACCCGCTTGCAGAGCACATGGACCCGTTTTACAATCGCATGGACCCGCTTAATACCCACATGGACCCGCCGAAGAATCATATGGACCAACAAAATAATCATATGGACCCGCTGAATAACCGTATGGACCCACAAAATAATCGTATGGACCCACAAAATAATCACATGGACCCGCTAAATAACCGTATGGACCCGCTTGCAGAGCACATGGACCCGTTTTACAAACGCATGGACCCGCTTAATACCCACATGGACCCGCCGAAGAATCGTATGGACCCACAAAATAATCACATGGACCCGCAGAATAATCGCATAGACCCACATACTAATCACATGGACCCGCTTAATGCCCACGTGGACCCGCCGGATAACCATACGGACCCGCTTAATACTCACACGGACCCGCTAGATCATCGCTTGGACCCGCCTAAATACCACATGGACCTGCCGGGTAATCATATGAACCCATCGAGCGAGGGGTCCATGCTGGGTCCATGTGATGCATTCCCTACGGGTCCATGCGAGGTCCATGCGTCGCATGGACCCGTAGGAATGTCTGACCATCGGACCCATGTGGCCCTCACCGGTCCATGTGGGGTCCATGTGATGATAACTGAGTGGTCCCCGCGAAGTCCATGTGATTGTACCTACCGGTCCATGCGGGGTCCATGTGGGGTCCATGCGTCGCATGGACCCGTAGGAATGTCTGACCATCGGACCCATGTGGCCCTCACCGGTCCATGTCGGGTCCACATGCTACGTACACACTAAGAGGTATCACATGGACCCCACATGGACCCGTAGGGAGGGTCCATGTGAGGTCCATGTGACTGAAAACCGTATGGACCCCACATGGACCTTCAGTGGACCCATATGGACCCCTAGGGAGAAATGTCTGACCATTTGGGGCATGCGAGGTCCATTCCAAGTCCACGGGGGTCCACGTGAGGTCCATGCGGGGTCCATGTGATTTATGAATCACATGGACCCGTCCTTATTTGGTAGGGATTCGGACATGTTTACACTTCGAACTAACTTACGCGTGTGCTTGCAGATCACGGAGTTCCATTGGACTCTGTACGACCCGGTCCACCAGGACCGGGTCAAAAAGGCACTACTCTACCTGTTCGGACAGGTGGAGGAAAAAGTGCCTGAGAAGGCAGAGTTCAAGAGGCACCTCGATGACTTCCTCAAGGGGAGGTTCGCTACGGGGAGCCTCTTGTGTTGCGTGCCATGGGAGCACGCAACACAAAGGTACGACGACGGAAAGGAGTTGTTGTACTACCACTCCGGGAAGCCCGACGGGCTGAAAGTGCCTAAACCGGCGGGAACCTCCGCGGAGGACGAGGACGATTCCGAGGAGGATGGGGACTATGTACCCCCGCCCGACGCGGCGGATGATGATGCGCCCGAAAAGGGGGATGAAGAGGAGGACGAGGACGAGGACGAGAAGGAAGAGCCTCCTTCTCCTGAGCCTCCTTCTCCTTCTGCAAAAGGCAAAAATAAGAGAAAAGTAGACAGTCCTGCAGTGAAAGGGAACAAGAGGAGCAAAAAATAGAAAAATGTACACTTTCAGTAAATATTTTTAATTGAAAAATCATTCAAACATTGCCATACTTACCCTGTACTTGAGCATGGATACATGATAGGTAGGGCCCTACTTACCCTTGTTTATGTATAAACATGGCCATACTTACCCTGTACTTGAGTATAGATACATGATAGGTAGGGCCCTACTCACCCTTGTTTATGTATAGACATGGCCATACTTACCCCCGTACTCTTGAGTACGTGATACACTGATAGGTAGGCCCTTGTTTATGTATAAACATGGCCATACTTACCCCGTACCCTGAGTATAGATACATGATAGGTAGGGCCCTACTTCCTTGTTTATGTATAGACATGGCCATACTTACCCTGTACTTGAGTACAGATACATGATAGGTAGGGCCCTACTTACCCTTGTTTATGTATAGACATGGCCATACTTACCCAGTACTTGAGTATAGATACATGATAGATAGGGCCCTACTTACACTTGTTTATGTATAGACATGGCCATACTTACCTTGTATCTACCCATTTTCTAAGTGATTCATGCATTCACGGGCGTACGTATGGTGCGTTAGACATTGGGTAGGTACAAGGTAAGTAAGGGGTAAGTAAGGCCAAAAACCACGACCAAACATGGCCTTACTTGGGTTGTGTTGCGCCGCTGAAAAACTGACTAAACATGGCCATGTCTGGTCGTGGTTTTTGGCCATCCAGACACAAGGTAGATACAAGGCAAACATGGCCCTACCTACGATTCCTAAATTCGTAGGGGGACGCCACGATAGAGCCCTTCATCAGGTCGCGCGTGCGCGCCGATGTTGGGAATTTTAAAAACCTCTATCGCTATGGGAAGTGGGAAAAGAAGGGTAAGCAATGGGTGCTTATCACTTCCAACCCCCACCCATATTCGGGTTTGAAGGAGGCGGAGGGCCTCACAATCTCCGCGAACTCCGACAAGGCCAAGAAGGAGGCATTGGAGGCGGCAGGGATCCCGCTGGCTGCATTGCCTTCAACCGCTGCGGAGGTTGAAGAAGAGTCACTGGAGGCAATAAGTAAGTTATGACCCGTTTTATGCACTAGGCCTTTCCTTTAAGGCGCCTTTATTGCACTATTCTGTCCGTATATTAACCGTACACTAACCAGCAGTCGTAGTGCACTATACGCGAACTAACACGGTAAATACTCCGGCGGGGGGTGTTTTTTTCAAGACGAGTTCTGTTTCGAGGCCTGGGAGGAGGAGGAGGAAGAGCCGGAGGAGGAGAAGCAAGCTGATGACTCCAAGGGTGGTGCCTCCAAGGGGAAGAAGAGAGCGGGGCCCAATGTGGAGCCCCCGCCCGCAAAGTCTCCCAAGAAGGGCACTCCTTCAAAGGCTTCTCCCAAGAAGGGGACTCCTTCAAAGGCGGGGAACACCACCGCACCCACGGATGAG
Source organism: Cymbomonas tetramitiformis (assembly GCA_001247695.2). Lineage (NCBI taxonomy): Eukaryota > Viridiplantae > Chlorophyta > Pyramimonadophyceae > Pyramimonadales > Pyramimonadaceae > Cymbomonas > Cymbomonas tetramitiformis. The sequence goes on from LGRX02005096.1 coordinate 28,598, forward strand.
GAAGCCGCCGACCAGGCAGACCTCGCCACGCGGTACCCAGTCGGCAAGGAGGTCTACCTTTACGCGAGACCTACGGAATCCGATGAGGCGCTAATCACCTCCCAGATCCTTGAGCCCAAGGATTACTTCACCCCACACCCCCCCCTCACCTTGAAGAAGACGGTCCCCCTCCTGGCCGGGACGATCTCAGCGTGCGAGCTCAACGCTGAGACCGTCCACGGCCAGGGAAAGGCCGAAGTGAAACTCCCTGCGGAGTATCTATCTATCAAGGTGAGTAAAATATGCGGTCTTTAACGTTAGTGTTCCGTTAGTGTTCCGTTAGTGTCCCGTTAGTATGTCTGCTGTACACTAAGAGTCCAGTTAGTGTGTCACTACACACTGTGATAGGTTTCCAGCCTTTGTTTTCCAGGTTTCCTTTTTAGATTGCCCATGCTAACGTGTATATTTCGTTTTCGACAGGTGAAAAAATTCAACACCAAGAAAACTCAAAACTGCTCAGGATGAGTGGTACACCAAATCGTGGAAATGCCTCAAGCACATCCTCTCCTCCACCGATAAGCATGTGAGCGAGGATGAGAGGACAAAGAACTTCGGCAAGGATACCGAAAAATATTTCGAGGAACTTTTGAGGGGGAAAAAGCAGCCCAAGGACCTGAACCTCGTCCTGCACGGCAAGTATGTGCGGTTTGGAATGCTGGAACATGCATTCCATGGTCCACCAAAAGGGGATGATGACACCGATTAATTAGGACCACCGCTTACGTAGTAGTTAGTGAGGACTAGTAGGAGGACTAGTAGCAGGTTAGTAACATATTTGTTTTTGTATAATAACAACTAGCCTGTCTCGTACGTCTTCATTGCTTCTTTTTGTCATTGTTTTTGCTGATTTAGTGCACTGCGTGAAACTCGTTTCTTTGTGGTTAGTGTGCTGTTAGTAATATATTAACGATATCCTAACGACACACTATCTGTATACTAACCATCCGTTAATGCTCAAAGTTAGTGTGTCGTTAGTGTGCTGTTAGTGTAGTGTTAGTGGTATATTAACGATATCCTAACGACACACTATCTGTATACTAACCATCCGTTAATGCTCAAAGTTAGTGTGTCGTTAGTGTGTCGTTAGTGTAGTGTAGTGTTAGTGGTATATTAACGATATCCTAACGACACACTATCTGTATACTAACCATCCGTTAATGCTCAAAGTTAGTGTGTCGTTAGTGTGTGGGTTAGTGTGCCGTTAGTGTGCCTGTTAGTGTGTCGGTTAATGTCCTAACCACGCGTTAACCGACTTAGTTAGTGTGTCGTTAAGGTGCCGTTAAGGTATGTTGCACAGAATGTATGCCCTAACTTCGGCACCTTAACGACGCAGTTAAGGTGCTATTAGTGTATGTACAGGCACACTAACGCGCCGTACTCTTATACAGTTAGTGTGTCGTTAGTATATCGTTAGTGCACGTACTAACGTTTTCTAAAATGGTAGGGGGTACCGACGCTTCGTCTGACCGAGATGGGCGACGAGCTCTGGTGGACATCATTAAGGGCTGTGTCCCGGTGGCGCTACGTGAGTCGCACCAGGAGGAGCACGCCGCGTTGCGTTATCCCGCAGACACTGACCCGCAGCCCATCTTGGCTCGGGAACAGCGTCTGGTGCGGGATAACAAAGCTACGGACTTGACGCCCACCGAGGAGACCAGGAAGCTCTCCCTGTACAACCGGCTAGACCCAGTGTTCTACACTGCGGTCAAGGTGCGGTACCCTCTGGCTGCAGACCTCGCCCATGTCTCTCTGGCCTCTCTCCGCTCCTTTGTGGAGGAGATCTATCAGGCTTGGGCGCAGACGGTGACGGGGAAAGCGGTTTCGGGCAAGAGCGGCATCTCTGCGCAGCTCTCCAGCTCGGAGTACGGCGCTCTCCTCAACAAGATCAACGAGCTTCAGGATTTGCTGCGGCAGCAGCGCGGGACGGACGCGCCACCGGCGCAGCAGCAGCGGCAGCAGCGGCAGCAGCGGCAGCGCGGTGCGCAGCGGGGATTCCGTGTTGGCACACATCCGGTGCCGGCGGTCGGATTCGACCGCGACGACCAGAAGGCTAAGCCTTTCTGCGGGAGGTGCAAGAAGGCGGGTTAAGGTGAGCTATACCACTTCTACCGCGACTATCCGTTGGGCGGGCGTCAGCATCCCCCGCACTCGGCCGCGGCATTCTGCATTCCCATCGACGAGGAGGACGCGGAGGGGGTGCGTGCATTGGCCATGTGTGCCCTGTTCCAGCAGGCGGCGGATGATGGGGTTGAGGCTTTTGCCACTGCGGCCTCTACGTACGGGCCGCCTGCGGTGCTCTGTGCGGGTGCGGTGGGCGGGATCGACGTGTCCGCTTACGGCTTCACGGTGGAGCCGCAGCCGACGAGCCCGCGGGTGACGACATTCATCAGCGGCTGGACGATCTCGCCGCGGAGGTCCATGCCGCGGCGAACTGCAAGGTACATTACACCCACGCATCATTCCCGCCACAGGCGGTTCTCGAGCCGCACGCATCGGCTCTGGTGTGCGGCCCCGCGGCAGCGGGGATCATGCCGGAGGAGCAGGTTCCGGCAGGTGGTGCGGCGGCATCGGCATCCGCCGTGCCGGCCCCTGCTATACCTGTCTCGCAGGTGGAGGGTGTGAATGAAGCCCGTGCCGCTTCAATCGGCGCGGGTGACTGCCACGACGGGCGGTGAGTTCCCTGGGTTCGTTCAGACTGTCAACCACGCCGTCATCGCGCCGGTTGACCTCACCGGCTACGACACCGACGACTACGAGGACTTTGCCGACGGCAGCTTCAGGCTGAAGCCGCGGGGTTTGCCTCCGTCGGCTAATCATGTGTCCGGACCACCCGTGGACAACCGGAGGACCGACGGTTGTGGGAAGCCGCCCTGGGGCTTTCCTGCCACGGTTGGGCCGTGGGGAATTCCTTTCCTCCTTTCCCTCGTTCTTTGCATCTCGATCATGGGGGTGGCTGCCGTGCCCGACGCTCAGTCGGCTGCGGGATTGTCTTCGCCTGGTGGTGATCTCGATTGGGGGACTCCGTCAATTTTCTCCACGAATGAATTGGTTGAATCGGTGATCCCGGCTCAGGGTTTCTTAGTGGCTGACAATGTGCCACCGCTTGAGCCGCCTGAGCCCCCTGACCTCTTTCAGGACCTTGCTCAGGCAGATTTGAGTTTCGACATGGCCTTCTTTTACGGTGTGGCTCTACATGAGAGAGGTCCTTTCGGGAATCCTCCCTTCGGGTCGGACTTAAGTGAGGCCACCGCTAACTACTTTGGTGCTGTCGATTGACTTCTTGTTCACTCTGGATGCACACCAACATGGTGGTGTGCGGAGCTCCGGTGACTTCAACAAATTTTCTGGTTTATGGTTTTGCTTTTGACATCTACGAGTTATCTTCTGGCTTGCTAGCTCGGTGCTTTTCAGTTGTTTAGCGGGTGCACAATGCCCGTAGGTTTCTGCACCTGTGCTAGCTAGGGGGTTTCCAATTTGTGTTTCAGAATTGCACATTTGGATTAGCAGTTTGGTTTGCCAACCTGCGGGCTCCTGCCCTGACTTATCTTACATTATCTGACTCTCCTAGACAGTCACCACCCCCAGTGCTGGGGTGGTGTGCTGAAATCTGTATAGGCAGCCCTAACCGGGAGTCCCGGTGCAGGCCCCTATGACAGACTCCTAGGCCAACACTGGACTGCTGACTGATCTATAGGTTCGTGCTGTGACACACGTTGTGTCATAGGTAGGCTAGACTCCGAAACCGCCCGAGACCGTTCCGGGTATATCTAGCTTAGGGTTTATTTATCTTGAGAGTTTATCCACACAGTTCGGGAGTTTCTGATATCTGGTGAACTAGGATATTCCAGTATCGATCAATATTCATTATTTCGATATGTACAAATTTGCTATCGATCAATAACAATATTTCGATTAATCGATACTATCGAAAATATTGAATATCGATACCACTCCTTGGCCACGACCTAATGAAGATATACAACCGGTATATCTCGGGTGCGACAATATGTCACAACATCAAACACGCTTAGAAGGGGTCCCTCGAGCACCCCTGAAGGGCCTGGCAGGCCCCCCATATTTAGTCACGCTACCGCAGCCCATGTCAGACCCCACCGCATTTGCCCCCATCGCGCCCGTCTCAGCCGACAGCAAACGCCCCAACCATGACCCCCTTTTTCAGTAATTGGCATTCCCCCCTCAGTCACGGTCCTACCCCAGTTCATTGTCCGCTCGAGCGCCCGGAGCATATCACGTTCACCCTCCAGCTCAGATCTCCCTCCCAGTATAAATCATGCACGACGCCTCGCCAAGCGCTACATCGACGTCGCCGCGACCAGCCCGTGCCGATCCGCGAGCACCGCAGAGCGTCAAGCACGACATCACGCGAAGTGACATCACGACACGACCACACATGACGTCTCGGCGATGCATGACAGGGCAAACGCAAGCGCGCGTTGACACCAAACGCCGCTGTCACTGGGAACCAATGGTCACAGGGCATCCGAAACGACAATGGCATTCACGGACTTCCACTATGCTCGCTTGAGTATTTAGCTAGCTCCTGCTTTCGAAAAGGGAGATCCGAACCTTTCAAAACCATTCTGCGGGACAGTGATATTTGCCTCTTGTGGCCTAGTATTAAATGTGATATATTGCCTATTACCCGCAGCTTAAGGTGGCTTAAGCCACCTTAACTTGAAGGGCTCATTGGGGCTTCCTCGGCGGTGCTTTCAAAATTTGGAGACCTATGTCGTCAAGATCTTTGAGCTGCTCTTTCTGCAGTGTCTTATCAAAAGTTTGATCTGAGTTCATCTTGACCCTCAAAATCTCGGTTGAAGTAGGGTGGGTATTTCCCAATTTTCCTTAAGATGGCTTAAGCCACCTTAAGCCAATTAGCTCACGGGGGCTTCCTCGAAGGCGCTTTTCAAAATTTGGAGACCTATGATGTCAAGATCTCGAGCTGCTCTTTCTGCAGTGTGTTGCCAAAAGTTTGATCCGAGGTCATCATGACCGTCAAAATCTCGGTTGAAGTAGCATGGGTATGCAAAAACCGGAAAAAATCGCTCAAAATTCACTAAATGTTGCACCCTCTTGGATACTTCCCAAAATTGCTCACCGGGAACTTGGGCTCGCCGAATAGTGCATATAGTGTCTAAAAGAAGACATTGTCGCCGTCATTTTGAGCTAAAAAAATCTAGTTTCCGGTACCGATAGCTCCCGCAATAATTGAAAACGTTAAGGTGGCTTAAGCCACCCTAAATCGCTGTTAGGGTGGCTTAAGCCACCCGAAGGGTAATAGCCAATATACATACATATGCTTCGAATCCACATGAGAGCTTTGTCACTAGCAGTTTGTAAGAGTCTGGTTCGGATCCCCAGAGTGCCGGCACGCCACTCTGATGTGTGTGCGAAGTCGTGCCAGGGTGTTTGCTTTATCTGTGAATTGCCCCCTGTGTTGCTCGTTTGCCTTTCTGCTTTTCATGCTTCCATCTGAGCCTGAATCTACAGTCTGCGAGTGCAAGTTAGGCCCGCGCCCGTTTTGCGAATCTACGAGCAAGCGCGGCAGAAGCGCGTTGCCGCCTGACATGTTTTACGTAGCACAGCAATAGACACGCATATCGCCGTTCCGCAGCGGTGGAGATCCGCAGCTGTCCGAAAACGTTCGCGAATTCAGGACACGCTCGTGAATTCCCACAAAGGGGCATTTTTCCCGTTGAGCGCCTAGCGGCGAGATAGCCCGAAGCTGCGTTTGTCATAAATTCACACCCGCGACGGCGAACCGTTACAGGCACTCTCAGCGGTATTCACGTGTGTGCACGATGCGCCCGGCCTTTTTGTGCCATATTTTGCACCATTTGCTATGCGAATTCGAACCTCGCAGGGCTTGCTTGCCGAATATGCTCAAACCGGCGTATGTGACCGGCGTTTGGGAATGCACAACCGTAGCCGCGCTAACTCGAGCCGTGACACCTGACTTTTGCTGTTTGACGAGGTTGTAGCCGAACCCATGTTTTCCCCACAGTTTGTATGATGTTTACCTTTGCGAATTCGACCTGCGCAGGCTGTGACAACGTTGAATTCCCCGAACGGACCTGTGTGACAGGTTGTGGGAATTCACGGCTTACGGCGCGCCAGCTCGAGTCCAAACACCTGACTGCAACCTTTTGACAGCATTGCAGCCGAAGGTTTTTCCTTCAGTTTTTATTGTGTTTGTGTTTGTGAATTCGACCCATGTGGGCGTTGGTAGCGGTGAATTCCCCGACGGGCCTGTATGACAGGTTGTGGGAATTCATGGTTGGCGACGCGCCAACTCGGGTCTGGACACCTGACCCATGCCTTTTTGCCATGCGTGTATGTGCTCGAAGCACGCCTTTGCCCGCAGTTTCTTCCATAATTTTCGACGTGAACTCGTGCTTGGCTGCTCGAAGGGCACCAACTAGGCCTTGTGGCGGGTTGGGGGCATTCACCGCAGGAGCCGCTCGTGCCGCGACCTGGGCGCACGACACGCGAGCCGCAGTGAATGCCCAATTGCAAGGTGTTGTTTTGTTCTGCTGGAACGGTATCACCTAACAGGGTGCCGAACCTCTTCGTGACAAATACACTTAACAATTCAGAACGCGCGGTATTTCAGATAACTTGGGATATAAAGTAAATACGAATACAGAACTTAAACCTAAACCTAGAACCTCGAACGGTTACGGTTACTGTACTACTACTCGTACCCAATTCTAGATAGTCTCAGATTGGACTTGGGTATGAGTGGGGGCCTGAACTGATGGAAGGAGTGATATATATATATATATAAGGGATATATATCGCTGAAACACAGGAAACACAGGTGGTGATCCGGTCGGTCTAAAAACTGCATAAGATAAAATACTTAGGTGTTTTATCGAGAGCGGTGCGGAACGGTCGGAGCGGTGACAGATGCCAAGATGACAGGCACTCAAGGCGAGGGGTGAAAAAAGGAGAAGCAGGCCCCCATACAGTGGGGGGGAAATCGGCTTCCCCGTGACACCACCTCACCCCGAAGGTGTGAGTGGTCATCCCGAAGCAGGCACACCCTGAATCCTAACCCAATGTTACTAGAATGTTTAGGCCTAAGGGGCCTTTCTCAACCCAACTAGAAGCACATCCGTGCATGGGGCGCTGCCTAATAAAATGGGTCGCTGAAGAGGGGATAGGGAGGTGGAAGGTGGAAAATGCGGTGAGGGAACGTGATCGAGGTCATGGGGAGGAACTCGAAAGGGATGATGGAGAGGGGGGACGCGGTCGTGATAGCACCACCAGGCACCACCAGATGGCGACCACTGGGGGCACAAGGCGAAGGTGATGGAAGTGGCGAGACGAAGTCGTGGAAGTCATTGGTCTCGTCGTCGTCGTCCAGGATGTTGTCGTCGCGATTGGTGCCTGGTGCGCAAGCACCACCAGGCACCACCAGACCATAACCAACGGTAAAAGGATGTCGTTGCACTCGGAGAGAGAGCAACGCTGAACGAAAAGCGGCCATACGTGTACGCTGACGTTCCGTGGACATGACAGTTCCAGCCAGCTGTCTGCAGAATTCTGCGATCCCCAAGATAGGGTTCCCAAGCGAAAAGGTATTTTCTCGAAAAATCAAGCGAATTGAACGATCGAAAGGTCAAATTGGGGCAGTTTTTGACGAGGAAAACGGTGGTGACGTCAAAAATGCCGTACGGTAAAGCAGTTTTCTGGCAGCAGAGGCGCTGCTGGCCAAGGCTCTATATCGATATTTCCGATAACCGACACTATCGATATATCGTATTTATCGCCGATTATCGGATTGCAATATCAAACTATTGATTGTTTAGGTTTCGGTGTTCCATATTTAAGTTATATCAAAATGTGTGTAAATGCCCAAATAATCGATTATTCATCGATTGTGCCGATTATCGATACCGTTTTTCGGATATCGGATTGTATCGATACTGAAAAATCAAAC